>BSBK01006707.1:60000-147500 GCA_027943335.1 Chamaecyparis obtusa
CATTCTCAAGTTTGCACATATGTTTAGAATTGAACCAAAAATGGGTGAAGGTGGAAACATTAGTTATGGAGATGCCATACTCAAATGAAATCAAGTACTTACAAAATAATGTTACATGCCTTCACACGGCTCACTCTAAACATACTAGCTCATCACATGGAGCATCAATCACATCCCTTATGGCCCCAAAATTACAAATCAAGTAGCCTTCAAGGATGCTCATTTTTCCAAGATCTTTACACATAAGGATTTCCCAACTATGCCCTTCACCCAAGACACTCTCAAATCCTCCCAAGAATGAGAGTTGTCTTGCACACCCTCAACACATTCACAACATACAAGGAGGAAACAAGAGTAAAATTCATGAAAACAAAATGAGAACAAAACACTACAAACTCTCAACATATTTTAACTACACAATACATTTACATACACAAACACTTCCATGGTAGATGAACCTACCTTCCCTCCAAGCTATGGCTATGGTGAATTTGATGAAGAGATTTTCTTTCCTAGCTTTCCTTTTCCTCCTCTAGCCTCTAGATCTCTCAAGGTTAATTGTCCTCAAAACAAGATTGCATAATTTCTAAGTGAGTAACTCTTTCCTAATCTCCTTTCCTAATAGCCCAAAGAAATTCCCTCTCTCCTACCCTCATCCCAAGGTAAGTTATGTTTCTCAGTTCTTTCTCATAAGCCACTTTTCCTTAGCTAAAAAAATGGAAGCAATTCAAGACATAAGGGGATTATCCTAGAAGACATGTCCAAATTTGTGATTATCAAAGATGACTCACTTCTAGAGGCATTATGGAAGCCTAGGGTGAATAAAATGGTGAAAGTTGGCCCCCTAACCTATGCACATGCCTTGGGGCACTTAAAAATAGCCTTAAATACACCATAGGGCTCCATATATCCCTCCAAAAGCCCAAGTAAATTTTACAGCTGAAGATGGAAAAATTATGACACATACCTTGGCTTCCCAAACCACTAACCATGCCTCGGGATTTACAATATGACTAAAGGGTGAGGTAGGGTCTACATTCCACTTAGGCATTCCATCACATTACACTAGTTTCAAGTGACACCTCACAAAAGAAGTACACATCACATTACACACTTGGCATGCCTAGTGGATAATCTACATTTACATTTACACAAATTGAATTTATATCCAATGATGCACATATTAACATTAACAACACAATTCACTCAAGCATGACATTTACAAAAATAAGATCAGATCACAATGATGTTGTTCTCTTCTTAGAGCTGACCTTGGCCTTAAACTATTTTCACATAGATCCATCTTTGTTTCCCCGCATTTACAACCATGGTAATAATCCGACACACTCGATTCAGATGTGAGTATCTCATAAAATCAATGCATATATAATCATATCGAAAGTAAAATAAGATCTATAGTAACATCCAAATAAGAATACATAGAGAAACTATATTTCATGATTTCAACATAATCATATTCCATAATGTACCCTAATTCTATAAGCATCGAAATGTAAGTTCAATTTTCACTTAAACAAGTAACCCTAAATCAATTGTGTAATAATTACTTTAGGAATTTCACATCACTCCTAACTCATTTTACTAATCCATATGATAACATAACAAAATGCATAGTTCAGAGTTCATTAGTCTTTCCATAACATAAAGAAAATATGAATCTAACATAAGCATGTAGAGGTATGTCTATCATCATCATCAATATAATCAAGTAAAATCATCACACAGTGTGTAATACTATGAATTCATAATCAAAATAGGTCTAATATCATAATACAATGTATCATCTAGCTAGTCCATGTGTCAAATCATCAGTCAAGCTAAGATGAGTTGGGGTAGGACCTCACACCAAAACTCAGAGACTTACTCTGTCAGCTTCCACTATCACTGTCAAGTAACCAGTCTTCACAAACTCTTTTGTAACTCAACCAATATGCAATATTATATCATGTGATCTTAGATATAAGATCAAAAAACCTTCTTGTACACACAACTGTGTTCATACATTCTAAATCATCTATACAGAATTCATACACTATAATAACCAGCCCATTCTCTTCATAGAAACATATGTTGACATCAGTGACAAAACATGAATGACAACAATAGTAATTCCAGCATCACTCAACATAGTGATTAAACATATTAAATGTATCTAACAATCTCCCCAATGCATTAACAATATCCAACAATCTCCCCATTTGGCATTGATGGCAACATATGGGAAAATTCATCAACCCAAAAGTATTCTCTCAGTACCTTTACCACATAGTCTTTGTCCCATAGGATTTTTTCATAGTCTCTTTCCCCCTTTGAAAACAATAGAAAAGGATTCCATAAGTCATCAACTATCTTCAACAATCACTCCCCTTGAGTAGATCCATACATCAAATCCAAAATATGATAAGGCTTTGAAAACCTCTGGACTGATGCATCCCTGCATCATTTAATTCTGACTACGAGGGGCCTGCACCCCAAGCATACCTTTGAGATACTCAAAGACATCTTTTGGCAATAACTTTTTAAGGATGTCTTCTATCTATTTCTTTATGTTAATGTATTCCAACCTTATTTCCTTCTATGCTACCTTATCTCTCAAGAAGTGATACTTAATAGAAATATGCTTAGTTTTAGAGTGCATCACATGATTCTTTGAAATGTTTACTATACTGGTGTTATCATAATGGATAATCCCTGGTTCAACAAAAGTTATTCCAATATCTTTCAACATTTGTTTCATCCAAATAATTTGAGTGCAATTAATAGCAACAGAAACATACTCAGATTTGATAGTAGATTGAGCTATACAATATTTCTTTTTACTTAGCCATGAAACCAACTTTTTCCCCAGGAAAAATGCACCTCCACTAGTACTCTTCCTATCATCAATATTCCCTAGCCAATCAGTATCAGTATAAGCATGTAGTTAAAAGTCATCATTTCTATCATACCATAAGCCATATTCCATTGTTACTTTCAAATATCTAAATATCATCTTTAAATTAGCTAGGTGTGTCTCTTTAGGTTCTGCCTGATATCTAGCCACAATTATAACAATAGTAGCAATATCCAGTTTGGTGTGAGTCAGATATTGTAATCTAGCAACCATTGATCTGCACTTGGTCTGAAAAACACTCTTTGTCTCATCATTATTTTTTAGTTTATGACCAATGACCATGGGTGTACCAACTAGTTTAAAGTCTTCCATTCCAAACCTTTCTAACATTTCTTTAAGATACTTAGTTTGAGAAATAAAGATCCCATTCTTCCTCTAATTTATTTGCAATCCTAAAAATAATTTCTTTTCACCTATCATGGACATCTCCAATTTATTTTCTATCTCTTTAGAAAATTTCTTACACATTGCATCATTGCCTCCAAACATAATATCATCAACAAAAACTTCTATTATCAGAATTCCATCTTTACTAGCTCTTAAATACAAGTTACTATCAGCATTACCTTTTCACAACCCAAGGCAAAGTAGGTATTTATCTAACCTTGCATACCAAGACCTTGGAGATTGCTTTAGTCCATTTAGTGCCTTCTTCAACTTGCATACCATCTCTTCACCTTTAGATAGAGGAAATCCATCAGGTTGTTCTATATAAACTTCTTCTTCTAGATCACCATTCAGGAATGTAGATTTTACATCCATCTAATATACCTTGAAGTCCTTATGTGCAGCATAAGCCAAAAATAATCTCATCACTTCTATCCTATCCAAAAGAGAAAATATCTCTTTAAAATCTATGCCTTCTTGTTGTGAATACCCTTTGCATACTAATCTTGCTTTGTTTCTTACAAAAATTCCTTCTTCATTCATTTTGTTTCTAAAAACTCACTTAGTTCCTATCACATTTTTGTCTTTAGGTCTAGGAACCAATTCTGAAGTGGTATTTTTCTTTATCTGATCTAACTCTTCCTTCATAGCTTTGATCCAAGATTCATCTCTACAAGCTTCATCAATAATATTTGGTTCAACTTGAGAAATCAAACAAATTTCTTCCATTTTCTTTGATCTAGTCATTACTCCTTGACTTGTATTACCAATAATTTAATTTTCAGGATGATTTTTCTTAACATACCTTGGAGTCTTAGGAATCTCAATATCCTCACTTATATCATCATCAAAAGTCTCATTTTTACATTCAATCTCCACAAGTTCTTCTTCTTCTGTAGTAGGATCCTCCTTGATCTCTGTATTCTTATTATGATCATACATTCTCTCTTGTATTTGAAACTTTTCATCTATCTTCACATTGTTACTTTCAATCATCTTCCTTAATCATAGGTTACAACATTTGTAAGCCTTGATTTTAGTAGAATAACCAAGGAAAATTCCTTCATCACTTCTAGCATCAAATTTTCCTATCTCATCATCTCTTTTGATATAGTATTTAGTACCAGATATTCTAAAATATTTTACAGTAGGGGAATGATTAAACCACAATTCATAAGGAGTCTTACTTGTACCTTCTCTAATTTAAATTTTTTTCAATGTGTATATGGTTGTCCCAACAACTTATCTCCAATCCACATGGGATATATTTCCTTCAAGAAACATTGTCCTAGTAGCATCCAGTATTGTTCTATTTCTTCACTTTACTATCCTATTTTGTTGTTGAGTCCTAGGATAACATGTCTGCCTTTTTATTCCATTCTCTTCACAATATGAATTCAATAGATATGAATTAAACTCTCCACCTTTGTCTGATCTCAAACATTTTATCTTTAGACCTTCAAGGATTCATTCTCTACTTTTTCTTTGAATATCTTGAATTTGTCAAATGCTTTTGATTTCCCTTTCAAGTAAGTGATCCACATCATTCTAGAAAAATCATAAAAAAAAAAGTATAAAATACCTTTCACCATAGTATGATCTTGTCCTTGTAGGTCCACATAGGTCTATATGTACAAGATCCAACTTTCCTTTTGTTGTATATGATTTAATTTTATAAATTAGTCAGGCTTTCCTTCACAATATTATCAAAATTAACATGATAAAATATTATGTGCCATAACCAACTGTCATCTATCTTCGCAAAAAACAAGAAGCTTCAGATGCATTTAAATCAAATACATTACCTCTTGATTTAGTAACAGTTGCAATCAAGTTTTTTGTCTTACCTTTGATAAAAAAATTTCCCATCAATGAACTTTAATTGATATCCCTTATCCATCAGTTGTCCAACACTCAACAAGTTATGCTTAAGTCCATCAACAAGTAGTACATTATTAGTATTATTCCTTCCATTGAAAGAAATAGATCCCACTCCAATGATAGGTTCAGGAACATTGTCTCCAAATCTTACAACACCACCATCATATTTAATTAGTTTAACAAACTTGTTTTTATCTCCAGTCATATGATGTGAGAAACCACTTTCTATAAACTATTCTGATTTCTTATCAACATGTGATACTAACATTTTTTCCTCATATGCAATTTGTTCATCTTTAATAGTAATAAATCCAATCTCTTCATAATCACAATCATCATCATCAGAGATACCTTCACTAGCATAATAACATTCCTTAGCTTTTGAATACTTAGGCTTGAAAAACTTAGGTGTGTGCTTAGGAACTCTTGTAGGACATCTAGATGCAAAGTGACCTATCTTATTGCATGAAAAACATTTTAAAGGTAAATTTCCTTCAAATTTACCCTTACCTCTTTTTTCTCTTCTAGCAATCAGTGCAAAAAATTCATCTAACTTTCTTTCTTCTTCTTCTATATGATCTCATTCATCAACATATTTACCAAGCTCTTCTTTTATGTTCTCACTGCCAGTGCTTGGAATTGCAGATATTATCTTCCTATGTGTAGATGCTTTAAATGTTGTTTCAACTTTAGGTACATAATATCTTATTTCTATAGCTTCAAAGGTAGTTAGCTTTGAAATCAACATTTCTCTGTTAAATTTTGGATTCAAAGGTAAAATTTCTTCTATAGCCTAAACTTTGGTCTTGTAGACTGGTGTCAATGATCTAAGGATCTTGACAATGACTTCTTCCTCTTCCTAGGTGCCTCCAGAATTTTTGATTCCAATTGCAACCTTTGTAACTCTTTGTACATAAGCCTGAATTTTTTCATCATCCTTCATTTGTAGCTTCTCCATCCTTATTTTTTAATTATGTAACTTCACTTGCTTAGTAAACTTTTCTCCTTCATACAATGCTTCTAATCTTGTCCAAATATTCTGTGCCAAATCTAGATCTTTAACTTCAGTAAATTCTCCTTCAGAGAGTGCATTGATCAATGCTTCCCTTGCGACCATGTTATATGAAAATATCTTCTTTTCTTCATCAGTAGGTTTATCCAATTCATCCTCAACCTTCATGGTTTTGTCTTATTTTTTAATCATCCAGTAGTTGATGCGCAAACATAGAAAATGAGTTTGCATCTTGTTCTTCCAACTGTCAAAGTTTTTAGGATCAAATTTTGAACTATCCTTCCTATAGAATGTCATCTCCAAGATCACCTCAAGCTGTTAAGCTTTCTATCTAAGGACCAATAGCTTTGATACTAATTGTTAGGAATAATAGTCCATCAATACAACTAAGAGGGGCGGGGGGTTGAATCAGTTGTATGATAGATTATTAAACTTTAAACTTTGAATACTAGCAATACCAAATCAAATGATCACAATGAATGCCAACACAGTAACACAATATTTTTTGTTGAGGAAACCTTGTTAATGGTAAAAACCTGATGACAATTAACACCCACTAATGATGTACATATAGTATAGTATCCTTATTAGAAGATCTAGCCCTGTTAGGAGTGGATTAAAACATTACAGTACACAGTCCTTATTAGAGGACATACCCTTTTAGGAGTCAAGAAAATAAGGTAGGCTCACTACCCAAAGAAGGTTATGTCCACCTTCAAAACTCACTATTCACAAGACAAGTGTATATAAAGAAATACACAATCTTGAACTATCTGATAGCAAGTGTCTTTGC
This sequence comes from Chamaecyparis obtusa, assembly GCA_027943335.1. Lineage (NCBI taxonomy): Eukaryota > Viridiplantae > Streptophyta > Pinopsida > Cupressales > Cupressaceae > Chamaecyparis > Chamaecyparis obtusa. The sequence goes on from BSBK01006707.1 coordinate 66,988, forward strand.
TTGATCTATTCCAATGAAGTATAGAAGTTATTCTCTACTCTACATCTGGTAGAAATAATCTCATATCTTCCACAATCCTCTTTTACATCACATGCATTCTATCATATCTTTTCAAAAGAAAAGATCTTACATATATACCCTATTACAAAATAAATGATCAGGTTGGCTAATTAGGCTTTCCTGATATAAAAATGATTACATAACTCCTTGTTAAGATACCCATGGTATCTAAGAAAAGTATACAACAATTATAATACAATAATTATGGACTAACATCCATAATTCATTCTCTCTATTCATGATACACACTACAAATATGAAGTCAGCTTCCAAATAGGTCATCGCCAAAACATGATGAACTATAATTGATTGAGAACCTAATTGATGAAATACAAGTGATTAGAGATCACCGAGCATTGAATTGTTATGTAAGATAATTGAATCAGTCAGTATGTTGTCATTGATGTCAACTAGTTTTGATAGTATTTATCATTGTAGTTGTGAATATCTACACATCTTTAAAAGAGGAGAAAAGATGAAGAACTGAGATATCTACATTGAGGAAGATGGATATGATAGATGATGTTAAGGAATACTCTTGGTAACTTATTTATTAGTCTATGACTTCATATTGTTGACTTGATTATGGTGCATTAATCTATTATGAAGATAGAAGGAAAATGTTACAAAGTAGTGTGGTTAGTTAATGAAGCATTACAGTATACACCGAGCCAGTGTAGTGTATACCAAGTGACAGTATCAACCAAACTTGTGTTCACTGACACATTTCTTTGTTAACCAATTATGGACAAAAGAACCGAATGATTCATTTAGCAAAAGAAATTGATGAGCTGTAAAGTGTATGATTATGAGGTGGAAAGATAAAGTTTGTTATGAGATCAATGAATAAAAAAATTCAAAGAAGATCTAAAGGATGGAATTGAAATGAGTCATTGACACAACTGCTGAGAAAGGTTTAAGCAGAAAAATCAACGAAGGAGATTAAGCAACAAAATCTGATGGATAAAAAGAAAATGGTTTACTTGTTTATTTAAGAGACTAGGGTTTCACAGTGAAATGAATTTTGGAAGAAAAAAATTGCAAAGATATCATGTGAATAGAGCTTCATGCATGCCTGATCATACTAGTTGAAGAAGAACCAAACTACAGAACAATACCAAGTGTTAGAGAGCTTTTTCGAGGGTTAGTTAGTTATTGAATGTTGATGAACTGAATAGAAATATTGATCAGAGGATTTTATGGGCTTATAATAGATCTGAACATCTACAATTCAATTTGTATTGTAATTAGATCACCTACTATTTTAGTTTAACCATTGTAAACAGATAAAATCTCCTAACCGAGTGGACTTCAAACTCTTATTATGTCATTCATAGAATGTACATTGTTATCCTGTCAACCCCATAGTGAATGTTGGTTGGATGATAACTGTTAGTGTTAAATCCTCTAACAAGGTCACACCTTACAATATGTTTTGTAACCTTTAACAGGGTTGGCTCTTTACCGAGCTCACTTCAAAAGAGTGAAAATATTTTGGGTTACCGATCCCAGGTGGTTTTTCCCTTTGCAGGGTTTCCATGTTAAATATTTTGTGTTATGTGTTTATGTGGTGATTGTTTGGATATCATGCTTTACATGTTTCATATTTGATTTGGTCGGTAATCAATATGAGCAATTAATTGGTAATCGGTAATTACACATACAGTTTAGTATTTATGTTTACTCCATTGTAGAATTAAGCTGAATTTGTTTTAAGTGATACATTTTGTATTTGGGACTGTGGATAACTGATTCACCCCCTCTCAATTATTCTAACAAAACACACACCACAAATGACATCATCCTTCTTTCCTTACCTTGCTAAGATCAATCAACATTCTTCAGTACCCTATCTATCATCCCTTAAGTTTACATACACTAAATCCTCATCACCTGTAAGATATACCCAAAAATTAGAGACTTACTCTGCCAGCTTCCACTGTCACTGTCCAGTAAGTAGTCTTCACCAAATTTCCTGTAACTCAACCAATATGCAATATTATATCATGTGATATTAGATATAAGATCAAAATACCTTCTTGTACACACAACTATGTTCACACATTCTGAATCATCCATATGGAATCCATATACTATAGCCTATTCTCTTCGTAGAAACATATGTTGACATCAGTGACAAAACATGAATGACAAAAATAGTAATTCCAACATCACTCAACGTAGTGATTAAACATATTAAATGTATCCAAAAATCTCCCCAATGCATTAGCAATATCTAACAGAGACATGATAGGAGTAGGATTTAATGACAATCTTGATAAGAGGAAGGATAGAGTTGTGGAGAATCTTGATTCACCTCAAAAGTTAGATTTTGAGGTTGAAATAGAAGAACCTAAGACATCTCCTTATAAGGACAATGACAAGGATTACATTTATAAAGATCAATCAAAGAAACCAATTGAAAAAGGTATTCCTAAGCCCAATTTTATTGGTTTTTGTTTTAATTGCCACTTGTATGGACACAAGATAAGAGAATGTAGAAAACTTGATATGAGGTCCAATAGACCTACCTATGATCAGTTGAATGATTTTCTCAAGAATTAAAAAGAGAAAAGCTTAAATAAGGAAAATATGGACAAAGGTGAATGTAGTAAAAATATAGAACATAAACAGCCTGAAGATAAGGAAATGAGTAAATAAAATGATATTATTCAAGACAATGTTTCTAATACTAGAAAGGATGAAGCTAACAAGATAGTTGAAGAAGCTAAAAAACCTACTATTAGACCTAGGCAGACTGTATTACAAATGCAACAACTTTGGTCAAATTGCTAAATATTGCAAGCTACAAATTGACTACAATCAATTGAAACCTAAGAAGAAGGTGACATGTTTTAAGTGTAATAATGATGGACATGTAGACAAGTATTGCAGATTTTAAGGGACCAGTAAAGAAGTCCTTCAGACCATTCACAAAGGAAAAATAAGTAATAAAGAAGACAGATAACTAGTAGAGATGAAAGAAGAATTTAAGGAGAAATAGGTCAAGTAGAATTAATCTATCAAATTTGAAGTTAAGACAGATAAAGAGAGGAGGGTGAGAACTCACAAGAGTCCTAAGAGTCTTATTTAATCATTAGTAGGGTCCATTTCTTCACCATATTTATGATGGAAATTTATGCCTTAGGGGGAACATGATAGATTAACACCAGTCAGATACAGAGCCCCTATATAGATGAGTTAAGTTATGTGAGGTTGAAGTTAGCTTAGTTATTGTGTTATGGGATCTTGGAAAAGATTGCATTTGTTTTGGAGATGTCTTTGAGAAGGTGTACTAGTTTGAGCTAGAAATGGTTTCTTGCATTTTTATGGGAAGTTTTGGGACTTGTGCCAAATTTTCTATAAGGGTAATAATTTGGTCAAATTTATTACCATTTATAGTGAGATTAGAGAGAATTGAAGATCTTGGAGTAGTAGTTGGAGCTTGGAGTGTTTTTAGTTGTGTTCACAAAACCCTCACATGCCCATGCAAGATAGGTATTCATGATTAACTCAAGAAATATTTGTCAATTGTACTAACAAAGAAATCAGTATGGATACACCTAATGTTTTTAATGTTCTTGAAAGGAATAGATACAAATTTAAGAGATATCCTATCAAATCTACTAAATAGGATCAAGAGGGTGCATTTTTTAATACCCCAGTTGGTGTTCTTCATGTTGAAGACATCAAGGCATATATACATAGCAAGATTGAGCTCATAGGCACCATAGAGATATATGATGAAATGACAGGGTTATATAATATAGATAAGACACTAAGAGAATAATGTAGGAAAGCTCATCGGTTAATAATAGTTAAATACAAGGAGAAATTTGAATTTGATGAGTTATACTTGATCAAAATTGTGCTAAGTATAATTCATGATGAATTCATATGGATTAGTGGAACCCCAACCAAGATAACCAAAGAACTATTGCATGAGATCATTGGTTTGTGTATGACAGATAAGTACCTACTATAGAAAATAAAATTAGGTTTGAGGTAGAAAAACTAACAAAAATAAAGTGGAACAAGAGAGCAATGACTGTAAATGGCATCGCTCTAGAAGATGTCAAACTTGTAGCAATGTTATTAGGATACAAGTTCCAATATAGTAGTAGAATAAATAGTGTGTCAGCCAATTTTGTTCACATGACATATAAGATGGTAATTGAAGATGAGGAGTATGATCTATGTGAGGTCCTAAGGCAACAACTAATGGAAAATTTGGAAATGATAAAGAGGAATAGAACACATTTAAGATTTGGATCATTGATAATATACACATTCTTCCATGTTATGAGAATATTTCCTAACATGTACCTATGGACATCTGATAGATGGTCCATGAAGATGATTAGAGATGGATACAAAAGAAGTGATTTGGAAAATATGTATGCTGAGGTTGCAGGAATGATGAAACTCTTTTAGAAACAAATGCATGAAAGGGAAAGGATCCCTTGGAGACTAGTGGATAAGTATAAAAAAGACATTAGTTTCATGGTGGAGACTAAAAATACATGCTTTGAGGTAGTGAAACCTATAACTTCATGGGATAATCCTATGGTCTATGAAGTTGACTACACCATCTTAGAACTTCACATTCAACATGTTTCATAGTCCCCTAAAGACTCCAATGTTCCTAGATTGGTCATATATGAAGAAAAATACACAACATTTAAGGAAGAACTTTTAAAAGGGATAAGGGAAAAGAAAGTTGAATCCTTTGTTGACAAAAAAGTAGGACAACACAACATATCAAAGGAAGAGATGAAAATTTACAGGGAAAAAGTGGTAGAACATTGGGAGAAATACAATACTCTCCCTCCTCAACCTAACATTGAGGCACCTCAAGTGGTGGAGATTGAAGAAGAAGAAAAAGAAAAATATGACACTCCTACAACTCCTAGGAGAACATTGTAGAGGCAAGCTACAAGCAAAACTATACAAGGTCAAACACCTCCTAAATATAGACCTAAGGCCATGGCTAGTCGACTAGGAAAGAAAAGGAAAAAACTTGACACTCCTCCATCTTCGCATTGGAAGGATAAGAAACAAAAGACTATAGAAGAACATTAACAAAATAAGGAAGCTCAAATTATGGATACGAAGAAAACTGAAGAACAAAAGAAGAAGGAATAAGAAGATGAAAACAATAGGAAAATAGGTAAATCTAAGGTTAGTTGAAGCAAATGAGAAGAAAGAAGAAGAAGCTAGACAAAAGAAATGCCAAGAATCACAAATTTATATGTTTAATCCCTTCTTAAAATTCCTACAAAAGAGACCACTGAATGATGGAAAGCTCACTTCTATCAAAAATTGCTTTGATAGATATGATGGAGAAGAGAAAAACAAGATAGAAGATATAGTTGTGGAGCACATGCTGACCTTCAAAAAGAATCTAATTGAAATAGAAGGTCAAATCAACAAGGACATATTTGAAATATTATATGGAAGAAATAAAATATCCCTTGATGAGGACACTAAGATGAGATAGGATATTCTTTTTCATAATATTCCTACTATGATAGGAAGTGATATGGAAAAATGGCTTGAGAAGCTAAGGCCAAAGCTAAGAACCAAAACTAGAATCATTAAGTGTATGGCCAGAAATATGAAGAGGTTTAAAAAGAAACAAATGACAAGGTTGGAGAGCTACTCCTTCAGGAGTGACCTGATCTTGGAAAGTCTACAAGGATCCCAACCCTAGTGATCACCCTTACAGAGCCTAAAATTACCAAAATTGATAAAGACGCTGAAATTCCAAAGGGGATAGAGGTAGTCGATACTACCCTACCTGACTTCTACCTTGACAATGTTGGAACCTCACTAGATTCAAAACAAAATACATCTAATCCATTTCAGATTACTGAAACCTTTGCAAATATTGATGAAATAGTAAAGAGCATTGATCCCCCAAGATCGCTCAAGAAGAATTAGTTGAGAATGAGTGACAAAAGGAGAAAACACCTAAAAAAGAATAGGTACTAGAAGAAAAAGGTGAAGAAAAAGAAAAAGAAAAAGAAAAAGAAAAGAGAAGGAACAAGAAAAGGTAGAGGATCAAGAAAAATGACTACTACCTATCACCTCTTTTTCTACACCTAGTTTTTTGGCAAGTGGATATCAATCACTTCCAACTAACTTAGATGATATGGATGTCACAAATCTTATGCAATGGTTAGTACTTTCTTTTCCAAATCCAAGGAGAAATAAGAGAAAAAGACTCATAATACTTCAAAGAAAATCCACCGAGCAACACAAGTATTGAGCAAGATTTTGAACAAGCTTCTTGTACATATTGAAGATTCTATAAATATTATAGACAATGTTCTAAGAATAGTAGAACATAATTTTGATACATTAGAAGAAGAAGTGAGAATAAAAGTAGTAGATGACTTTAAAAGGCTAAGGATGAAAGATACTCTTGGTCGGATCAAGAGTGATCTTAATACATTGATTGCCACTGAAAAGGCAATAAAATATTGTCTTAAGATGGACAAGACATATATAGACTATGTGTGACTTTGCATAAGCATGCAAAGAGAATATCAAACATTATAGATCAAGATGAAGAAGTTTTGGCAAACCTCTCTAAGGATTTTGAAAATAAGATAATTATGTACATAAATAAGGAAACAAACATGATCGTGGATAAAATTCATACCCTACAGTTGCAAAAGGATAGAGTTCAAAGAGATTCTTTGAATTAAGAATCTTTTTGACTCCAAAGATTAGTGTCTTGGAGAGTACCCATGAGGACCTTCATCTTGGCCTCAAAACATTTCAGGGATTAATACCTACTGATGTAGAAGAAGTAGACAAGGCCACATTTGGTCTCAATGGATCAATTCAAATTGTAGAGGAAATCAAAGTAGCTTGGGATGTAGACATGTAGAGTTTGAAGACAAACTACAGAGATATACTGCACTAGACAGTTCAGCTGTGATTTTGTACACTTTCAATTTTCTTATTTTGGCAATTGCTTAAGACATTTTTGGCACCCTTTGCCATTGATGTCAAAGGGAGAGAGATAGAAGAATAAAATATAATGAGAAAAAGAGAACAAGCATGTAAAATGAAAATATAGAAAACATAAATAAAAGAAATCATCTTATGAAGGAAATGTGTTAAATTTAAATGTATTTCATTTATGTCAATGTATTTCATTTTACATTTTTGCCTTGATGTTGCACTTAGTCATTTTTTCACTAAGTGTTTCCATCAATACCAAAGGGGGAGATTGTTGGCAAGTGGTTAGAACATGAACACATATGCACATGTAGGCACATGCACATATGTGAAATGTTGTCATTTACGGAAACACTTATCATTTTTATGATCGCACATATTAGATATCATGAATATGTTTGAATGCAGTTGATGAAGGAAAAATGCTTACGTCCACAAACTGTTCCTATAACCTAGTCTGACAAAAAATATTAGCGAGCTTCAAAAAATTTGTACTAACCTACTTGTGATCTTAATGACATGCTTTCAAGACACCAATGAGTATATATCTGAGGTCTCACATTTTCATATTGAGGGATCAAAGAGATATCTTTAGTTGATTGGATGCAAAAATAGTAAACATAGCATAACATGTTAGCGATCATTAAGGCCGACTTTGTGAATGATTGAAAAGTTATTTTTGGATGCTATATTGGATCTAAGGTTGACTAAGGATATTAATGAAGCATGCAATTGTGCCTTAACTAATATGATGTTTAGGTAGAGTAATATCGACTAGCTTTTGTAAATATATCTCTAACAAGGTATAAGTATACATACACTTTTGTATGAGTGTGTGTAGATGATAATAATGATATGGATGGATGTTAGGTACAAATTGTAAAGGGATCTAAAAGGAAGAGAAGAAATCAAGAGGATTTCTTCAAGGAATACTTTTTTAACTCTTTGTATTCAGAACAATAGATTTCTTGTAAGTTCTCTTACACCCATTGTACGCCTTTAATAGGGTTTGTTTTCCTTTAATAGGGCTAGGACCTTTAAAAGGTTAAATTCCTAAATAAGGATCTCATTATATATATCCCCTAACAAGGATCTACCTATATTGTAATAATTAGTTCCTAACCAGGTTTCAATATTCATAGTGCATAATTTAGTGGGTACCATCCTCATCAAGGTTTTCCCCTTAGCAAGGTTTCCTCAAAAACAACTATGGTGTTATGAGTTCTTCTATGTTTGTCTTTGTTGCATGGTTTTTCATTTTATTTTACATGATCATATTTTGGTTAAAGAAATTTGAGAATTTAATTAAGTATTGTAACAGTGATTCACGCCCCCTCTCAGTGTTACCAAATCCTAACAATTTGCGAGAGGTTTATTATAAAAAAATTCAAATAGTCTAATGGACTAATGACATGTTTCTTCTCTAGTCCATAACTAGTTTTCTCCCTTGTTTCTATAAAAGGGAATTCAAGGCCAAGAGATATGGTTCCATTCCAAAACTATAAGTATAGGGTGCCGGTCCCAAGTAAGAGTCTTGGTCAATTATGAGCAAGTTGTAAAATATTTACAAAGAAATTTTTAATGGTCTTGAGTTAAATTCTTGTAGGTTTTGAGTAAATGAACTACAAAATTGTTATATAACAAAGAATAGAAATTTTACTTTAAGAGAAATACAATTAGATTCTTTTTCTCTCCATTGTACAAGTTTTTTTTATTTTGAGTGAATGAAATCAAGGGTTTTATTTCATTTAGTCCATCATTATGATGTATGAAAATTTTATCCATGCTTTGATCTAATGAATCAATTAAAATTCTTGAGTAGAATTACAAATATATAGCTATTATGTAGGGATTTTGATAAGTAGTATAGATTAGGGTTGTTTATGAGATATATTTTAATGCTTGATATTATCTTAGATCTCATGATACTAGTCCAAGTTCTATCATATTTCAATTTTATGTCTTATGAATTCAAAGCCCAATGGAATAAGGCACAAATCATAGTTGTATTAGTTTTAGTGTCATTTTGGTGTTCAAATTCATTTGAGTCTTACCATAAAATTATTAAATCACACAGTATCATTTCATTTTATGTATGTTGTTATTGTATGTTATTGTTATATCATGCTCCAAGTGGTAGAGGATCATTGTGAATTATCCATTTCATAGAATTCTCCCTCTTTATTGATCCTTCATATGAGATTATCTATTTTATTTTAATGTCATTTACAAGTTTGGTTTAGAGATTGTAAATACATTACGAGATCACCCTCCTTGATTTTGTAGATCCCAAAGTGTAGAAGGTTTGTTTGATCCTTGTCAGATGGTCCAAATCTTGTAGATTCTTGGAAATCAGATATATAATTGAAGGATCAACTTGACTTCTATTTTATAGTGTAAAAACCCTTTTAGGAACCAACAAAATAAGGACTCTACTTAGGAACTATTTGTGAAAAATCATATCAGTGTTGTTATCCATTGTAAAAATTGCATAGAGTTTCCATCATTTTTTAATGATTTTAAGGTTGAGCCAATAGTTTTGTATTGGTGGATGTGTTTTTTGGTTTTTTAGGATCACATGTGATATTGCATATCCATTTGAGAGTGATATTTTATAATATCCTTTAGAATTAACCAAGTATTTGTATATATTTGGCACCATAAGATCATATAGTAGGGGAGTTTTTGATGCATTATTTCATACACCCTCTTAAGTGGAAATATATCAATTAAATAAGGAAATAATCCAAGTTCAATATTCTAAAAAGAAAAGAGGCCAAAGTAGTAGTAGAAGTCACCAAATAGAAATAACCATGGGTATAACTCTTCCTTTTGTCTTTACAATCAAATTTCCTTATGTAATTAAACCAATTTAGGAATAAGGAGATAGAGATCTAGTAGATCTTGGTAATACTTTTGGATTTGAAATAATATTACTAGATTCTGATGAGGTTTTTGGTGATACAAACCTTTTGAGAAGGGAAATCCAAGAACAAATGGAGATGAGAAATAAAAATAAAAACAGAAAGAACATCACATTATCAATATTGTTATTGAGAGACTAGATATCTTGATAAGGCAATTGGCTACACTTAAATTTGTTAATCAAGAGGACACTAAAACAAGTGTTGGGGACCCTCTTGTAAGAAAAATATGTGAATGCAAAGTTGAGGGAAATTATAAAGATAAGCCTAAAATAAAAGTAAATCCTCAGCTGAGTGTTCAAACTTATAAGCCCAATTTGGACTAAGGTAAACAAAAAGTAAGTGGAATTAAGATCAATGATCACAAGGATCAAGGTCAATTATCACAAGGTTTATCCCAAGTTGATATAGAACAAGAAAAGGAAAGAAAAGAGAGTGAAAATCTTTCCAAGGAGTTGGAGAGAGTAGAGATAGAAGCTTATAATACATAAATGAAAAGGAGAATCAATTTCCTTAAATATTCAACATTAAATAATGTCTCATCTAATGTTCAAAATGTTTCTAGTTTGAGCCAAAAAATAAAAAACAAATGTGGGTACAAGTATCCTTTCTCAAGGTCTTAAATTCACCCAAAGCACAGGGGTTTTAAACACAAGGAAAGGGGCCCAAGTTGCAACCCAAGGTGTGAGTCAACCCCAAGGTTCAAATAGACAACACACTAGGAAAAACACTGGATCAAATACATGTGGTCAAGTTGCTAGATGACATTTTCAAAGGATACCTATTCAATTGGAAAGATATACATAGCTATTATTTGAATGAATTCTTGGTTACAATAATCCAATTCCAAATGAATTAAGTGGCAAGATAAAAGAATTTGCAAGAAAACATGCTATAAAAATGAAAGAACATCTAAGATCTCTCATTGATAAGATGAATTATTATGAAGTGAAATATGAGGATATTGTAATGAAACTATTTGTACAATCTCTAATAGAAGATGTTAGGGATTTGTGTAGGGGATTATGTGCTAGAATTATTGGTTCTTGGGAAGAGTTTGAAAGTGTTTCAAGGAGAAATATTGTGATAAAAAGAATTATTGCTTTATGTTGAATGAGTTCAAAAATATTAAGAAGTCACCAAATGAGGTTGTAACTAATTTCAACATAATATTTCAAAAGGTTATGCACAATTTGTTTCAAGTTCTAAGGTTGAAAGAGAATATATGCATAATAATATATTTTAATACATTTTACACAAAGATGGAATATCTCCTTATAGATAAAGACCCTCATACTTTGAGGGATTCTTTTAGGATGGCCATAAATATTGAAAGAAGTAGAAGAGCTTATGGTAAGCTAGGAAGAAGAGAATATCCTAAACTATTTAACAAAGGAAATAATGAAGTAGAAAAGTCTTCCAGCTCAAAGCCTAAAGTGGAATAAAAATGGGACAAGGTTTGTGATGCCTTGAATGATATGAAGCTTAATACTACAAAAAATCATAAAGGAGTTGGATAGGAGAAGAAACCATTCTAAAATTTTAACAGAAAACCTAGACTACAAAATCATCCTTACAATATTTAGTGGAAGGATGGAAAGCCAATTCAGAAACCACCAAATAAAAAGTAGGAGTAGAAAAATCATGATCCTTTATAGAACCATAGTATAAATGTCAATGAAAACACACCTTGGTGTGTGGATTTTCAATCACCTCATTCACCTGAATATTGTGCAGTTACAAAATCATTTTTTAATAAATAAGAAACACAAGATGACCAAGAAGAAGAAACAATTGTAGACAATGATGAAAATTATTTGATGAATAATGCTTATCTTGGAGAAGAAGAAAATATTTCTCATAATGCATCCCAAGAGTTGGATGTGATTGAGCAGAGACAAAGAGTTGAATATTATCATCAATCAGTGTTTTCTAATGAGTAGTGTAATGTTGATAACAAATTGTCCAATAGTGAATAGGGTTAAGACTCGGTGTCTTTAATATGGTCGTCTAATGAAGAAATTGCTAAAATAACTATTGACATGGTTTACCAAGTAAAAATTAATCACCAATTAAGAAATAGGATGGTGGGTCAAGATTAAGGGAAACCATCTGGTATGTTCATTAAGGAGCATAAAAATAAGGATAAATAGGTAAAAAGGGATAAAGAGAAAGATGTAGTCAAGCTCAAGAAAGTAAAAGAAAAAGTATGGTCTAAGAAGAATGAGGTCTTAAAGCCTAATGAAGAATTTTCTTCACCAAAGGTGAAGACAAAAGAAAATGACAAGTCTGCTAAGCTTAGTGGAGAAGATTTGAAGTAGAAACAAAATGTATAAAGTAGTAAATCAAAGAAAGATAAATAAAAGATAGGTTTGTCTTTTGGTTTACCAAATTGCACACCTATAGATATGATACAATTTATTTCTTAGATTACTGTTCAGGTCCCTTTATTAGAAATGATGATAATTAATGAACATAAAGATAAGCCTATGGCCTAGGTTAAAATTTCTTCATCTGTTAAGATTGAGAAAATAGATAACTCTCAAAGTGTGAAGAGAGAGGGAAATAAAGAAGAGAAAAAGAATATGGAACCAGAGGGGATTTTTTTACAAATTCCAAAAATGTACCTTGATAATACAATGAATGTATTTTGGGGAGTATTGACCCTTTCTTTTTAAGTTTCATTATTAATGGAAAGGCATTAAATAATTGTATGATATAGTCTGGAGCATCAAATACTTTGATGCCAGTAAAAATAATAGAATCCTTAGGTTTGAATGTTGATACTATCCAAGGCAGGTGTTGTGCTTTGGATTCAGGAGAGGTTCCTATGATAACTACTATAAAGGTACTACCTTAAAATTTGGCACCATTTCCTAACAAGGATTTAACCATGAGTGTTCTAGTTCTAGATATCCATCCTCATTATGGGATGTTATTGTTAAGAAAATGGATTTCTTCTAAGGGAGGGAGTGTGCAGTTTGATTTATCTTATGCAAATTTCCATATTGATGGTGAACATGAAAAGATTGAAACAGATCTAAGAGTTTCACCTATGATTAAAAAAGACACTAACAAAAACATGACTTGTTTCATTGACATTGGTATAAATGAATTCAGAATTGAAGATTTACAAAGAGAAGAAAAAGATCAACCTACACCACTGGATGAAGAAGTTGAAAAATCATTAGATGATAAGAACCTTTGGACTATGTATTTTTATGGATCTTGTTCAAAGGAAGGTTCTAGTGCAAGGGCACTATTGGTATCACCCCGTGGAAAAAAATTCAAGTTTTCTTTTACTCTATCTTTTGCATGTACAAATAATATAGTAGAGTATGAAGAATTGCTAATGGGGTTGAGACTTGCCAAGAAACATGACATAAAGAATCTCAGATTTATTGGAGATTCAGATTTGGTCATATCCTAGGTAAGATCAAAGTATGCATAAACAACTAAGAGACTAAAATAATATAGAAATATAGTGTAGGATGAGATAGAAAATTTTTATGCATTTGGGATTGACTGAATAGAGAGAAGCCACTGTAAGATGGTATATTTACTAGCTAATATTACATTAAAGCCAAATAATATTACTTTTGTAGGAATTTCAAATGTTGAAGTTCAAAGAAGGCCATCAATCCCTAATAACATTGAAAGATGGAACGTTTTCAGTGATGATAATGATATTTTAAGATTCTTAGAGTGTACAGATGAGTGTGATGAAAAATAAATTGATTTCAATTATTTTTAGAAATAATGGATGGAAAGGAAATAGTGTTTTGGGAATGAAGTCATTCAATTGAAAAACAAATAAATTTCCCCATGGTTTAGTTGTGTTAGAAAGGGTATTTGATAATCATGATAAGGAAAAGGTTTTAAATATTGCCATGCATCTTGAATATTTGGAAGAGATAAATTTGGGAATTGAAGAATCACCAAAGACGGTGTACATTGGTAAGAAGATGTCACCTAAGGTGAGGAAAATGTTGATTGATTTATTGAGAAAATATAGGCATGTTTTTTCCTGATCTTATGATGAATTAAAGTCTTATAGAGAAGACTTATTCCAGCATGTGATTCCTTTAAAGGAAAATGTGAAACAATTTAGGAAGAAGAAAAGACCCATTAACACAACCTTAGCACCTAAAATACAAGAAGAATTGATGAAGCTAAGGAATATTCTATAATCAAGTCCATTAGATATTCATCATGGGTTTCTAACATTATTCCTGTAAGGAAGAAAAATGGAGATATCAGATTGTGTGTTTATTTTAGAAATCTAAATATATCTTCATTAAAGGACCATTATGGTTTACCCAACATTGAAGCTATGTTGCAGAAGGTCACAAGGTGTGAGCTTATCTCCATGATGGATGGATTTTGTGGGTATAACCACGTAACGGTTAAATAATCTGAGTAATAGAATACAACATTTACCACACCTTCGGGGAGATAGGTGTATGTAAGAATTCCATTTAGACTTACTTTAATGCAGTGGCAATATTCCAAAAAAGAAATGGATGTTGCATTTTCTAATTTTATTGATGTATTCCTAATTATTTATCAAGATGATTTAAAATCATACTCCAAAAAAGAGGATGTGCATTATAGTCATTTAGAAATTAACTTTCACAGAGTTGTGGAGTATGGTGTATCACTAGATAAAAAAATATACATTCGGGGTGAGTTAAGGGAAATTTCTAGGCCATATTGTATCAAAAGTTCTGGTAAACAATGACCCTGAAAGGGTAACAACAAATGGAAATTTACCCAAACTCAAAAAAGTTAAGGGAATCCAATCATTCTTTGGGCAGATGAACTTTTTAAGGATATTTATTACAAATTTTGTTGAGATCAGTAGACCTATTTCTAATATGATGAAAAAAGGAGTAAAGATAGATTGGGAAGGAGAACCAAGTGTTTTATTTCAAGAGATAAATAAATCCATCACACATGCCCCAATATTGAAAACACCAAATTACAAAAAAGCCATGAAAATATTTTCATTTTAATATTTCTACATTGTTGTATTTGTTCTATTAAAAAGGAATTTGGAGGGTTTTTAACAACCCATTTCCTTTTACAGTAAGGCTTTGTAGGCTACAGAATTAAAATATGATTTGAATGAGAAACATACATATGCACTAGTAAAGGTATTGAAGGCATTCATATGCTATTTGGTAGGAGCAACAATGGCTTCTTATATTCCTAGTGATACAGTCAAGGACATATTCACATAGTGGGAGGTATCAGGAAGAAGATGTCTAGGTAGATGTAGACACCTAAAAATCCTTTAGAAAATAAAGTATTTTTATTTTCTGAAAAATCCCTGATGACATCATCATTTATTAATTAATTAATTTTTATGTCATTAAATCCCTTTATCTTAATTAGAAATATTTAATTAAGAAATCCCTCCCAAAAATGTTTAAATCTTATTTAAACACCCTTTCCCTATTTATTAATTATTTAATTAATAAATTGACCAAAAAACCAAAAAATAAATAATTTATTTATTTCTTCCCAAAACCTTAGAAATATCCTAAGGATCCTAAACCTCTTCTAGAATCTTCTAATCCCTCTTTAATTTTGATTAAAGGTTGATTCCATCATTTTCTAACCCTAATCCCAAGTCAAAAATATTTAATTAAGATTAAATATTAAACCCTCATGTTTATTAAATTTATTTTAATAAATATCCTCCAAAACCTAAAACCTTTGAAATAAATAAACCTTTATTTATTTCCTAAAAATCCTATTTATCTTAGAAAGTCCTAGACTCTTCTAGAAAGTCTTCATCCTCATCCAAAGCCTAGACTCTTCTAGAAAGTCTTCATCCTCATCCAAAGCCTAGACTCTTCTAGAAGAAGTCAATCCTTATCTTTGACCCTAACCTTACCCCAAACCCTGACTCAACCACCTAACCCAACCCTTTCCAAAATCCTATAAATACGCCTGATTTCCAAGAGCAAACCACCAATTCACTTTCAATTCTAGTATTGTTATAATGCTAGAATAGCTCTAAATCATTTAGCTTTCATACTAATTGTTATTTTTAATCATTTTCAAGCATTTTTAGCTCACATCTCAACATAGAACTAATGGATTAACTTAGTTTGATTCTTGTTTATGCATCATTCTCACATCTATTTTGGGTTCTAAAATCTAGTTAATCATACTAGTTGCATAAATCTTGAGTTCTTGAAGCCTTAGGGGCAATTTTGGGTGTTCTACCCAATATTGTGCCATATATGGGGTTTTCATGAAACTTAATCCTCCAAATCTGCATTAGGAACATGCTTGTGAAATTACAATAAACTTTAGTTTTATATTATTATTATTCTTTGATTTTTTGTATATGATAATCCTTATTCAGACCTGCTGTATATAATTCATCTCAAATACAAAAATATTTATCAATATATATATGTCTTTGCACATAGAAGGAGACGTGACTCATAAATGAGTCACGTCCCTTCAATACCGATGCCCTTTCATAACAAATTACCTTTACCGATAATCAAATATTAAAGACTGCACTTTACATATATTGTAACTACGATATATGTAAAGTGCAGTATCGTATGTTTTTGTATTATATAAGCCACGGGTAACATACTGCACGATATACATATTGTAAGATATGTATACCGTGCAGTATGTTATATGAATTAACAATCATATAACATATTGCATACGATATCCGATATATATATATATATATATATATATATATATATATATATATATATATATATATATATATATATATATATATATATATATATATATATATATATATATATATATATATATATATATAACAGTCGGTATGGTGGCCGATATGCATAACAGTCAATATGGCATCCGATATATATCATAGTCGGTACTTGGTATAGCAGTCGATATTAATTGGTATGTATTATCGTATCAATAATACATATTAACAATATGTATTATTGATATGATAATATCATATCACATCAATAGTGCAGATCGATATATATATAAGGCTTAGTTATATTATTAAATATATATATATATATATATATATATATATATATATATATATATATATATATATATATATATATATATATATATATATATATATATATATATATATATATATATAAGTATATTGATAATATTAGATATACATAAATATGTAATATTATCAAGTATATATATATATTAATATAGAATATTAATATAAAATTATCTAATCATAGCTATTCATTGTTGACACTCCCTCTTAGCTAGATAAGATAATTTTCACTTTATGTTAGCATCATATTTTCATTTGAAATGAGGAATCACCATTCATTGTGACACCTAGTTTCCATATCATAAAGATATGAGGAATCACCATGCATTGTGACACCTAGTTTCCATATCCTAATGATATGAGGAATCACCATGCATTGTGACACCTAGTTTCCATATCCTAAAGATATGAGGAATCAACAACTGATACCTATTTCCATATCACAACGATATGAGGAATCAACAACTGATACCTATTTCCATATCACAACGATATGAGGAATCAACAACTGATACCTATTTCCATATCACAACGATATGAGGAATCAACAACTGATACCTATTTCCATATCACAACGATATGAGGAATCAACAACTGATACCTATTTCCATATCACAACAATATGAGGAATCAACAACTGATACCTATTTTGTATCACAGTAATAGTGATACAAGGATATATTAAATATAACATTATATCATATTTTATATAACCTCATTATGGTATGTGCACTAACAGATAATCTGTTTACCATAACAACACCACATTACAAGATCGTCATCTCGTAATCAAATACAAGTGTTCATTATCTAAGAAGTCGTCACCTCTAGAAATGTCCACAGGATGGATGAGCCCATAAAATAACATTTATATATTATATATAAAATCATATTACAATCATACCAAGAGTTTTCCTAAAGTGATCAACTTTCACCTTTGGAAGAGTTTTGGTGAGAATATCAGCAGTTTGATTTCCTGTACAAACATATTCCAACTGGAGTACCTTTCTTTCTGCCATATCACGAACATAGTGATAAGGAATCTCAATGTGCTTTGATCTATCATGAAATACAGGATTTACTGATAACTTGATACAGCTTTGATTGTCACAAAAGATAGTAGTTGGTGGTAGAGTTTTACCAAATAGTCCACTGAGTAGTTTCCTAAGCCATACTGCTTCTTTAGCTGCCATTGAAGTTGCAATGTACTCTGCCTCTGTAGAGCTTTGAGCTACTGAAGATTGTTTTCTACTGATCCAAGACACCATAGCTAATCCCAAGCTAAAACAACATCCTGAGGTACTTTTACGATCAATCACACTTCCAGCCCAATCTGAATCAGTGAACCCATGAAGGTTTAATTCTATCCTATCATACTTGAGTCCATAGTTTAATGTACCTTGGAGATATCTCAATACATGTGTAGCAGCAGTAAAGTGAATTTCTTTGGGATCACACATGAACTGACTTAATGTGTTTACTGAGAAACAAATGTCAGGTCTGGTATTCCCTAAGAACATTAGAGATCCTATTAATTGTCTGTATAAAGAGATATCTGCAGAAGGAGATTCTGATGTTGCTTCCTTTAGTTTATGAAAATTTATTTCCATGGGTGAAGACATGGGTCTACAATTCAACATGCCAAATCTCTTCAAGATATCAAGGGTATATTTGCCTTGATTCAAAATAATACAGTGTGATTTCTGCCAAACTTCTAGACCAAGAAAGTAGTGTAGAAGACCTAAGTCCTTCATATCAAATTCTTTGGCTAAGTCTTTCTTACATTGTTGAATCAAATAGTCTTCCCCTGTAATCAGTAAATCATCAACATATAATATGATTATCAACATATCACCTTTGTTTACCTTGAAGTATAGATTTGGATCAGCATCATTTTTGGAAAATCCTAACTTTGTTAGATAGCTGTCTATTCTAGCATACCAAGCTCTGGGGGCTTGTTTAAGTCCATATAATGCTTTCTTCAACTTACATACATGTGTTTTAGGATCATGAATCTCAAATCCTTCAGGTTGTTCTAAGTATACCTCTTCTTCAATACTTCCATTTAAGAAGGTTGTTTTAACATCCATTTGATGAACTTTCCAACCTTTGGCAGCTGCAATGGCTAGAACTGTTCTAATAGATGTGTAACGTGCAACAGGAGCAAATGTTTCTTCATAGTCAATCCCTTCCTTTTGAGAGAAGCCTCTTGCTACAAATCTTGCTTTGTACTTTTCAATGCTACCATCAGCTGCATGTTTGATTTTGAATAACCATTTAGATGATACCACAGATTTTGATTTTGGTCTTGGTACAATATCCCACGCATCATTCTTTATGATAGATTGATATTCTTCTATCATTGCATCCTTCCATACTTGTTGTTGAATTGCATCAGATACATTTGTAGGTTCTAAGTTAGAGAGTTCACTCATGAGTGCTGTATAGCTGGATAATATGGAAGGCCTTTTTCTTTCTCTGACTGTTCCTGGAGGAGCACCAAGAGTCTTTCCTTCTTCTATGAGTTTAGTGGCCCAAAGTGGTCTCTTCTTAGGATTTTCTAGTGTGGATAGATTTTCATCATTTTCTTCTTCCTCAGAGTCCTCCTTTTGAGTTTCCTGTGAAGTGTTTTCTTTTGATGGAACAAAAGTCTCTTGCTCTTGTGAATTTATACTTTCAGAGCAAGCTGTATCTTCCTCAAATATTACATCTCTACTTAATTCAACAAGGTTCTGCCCAGGTATATAAATACGATATGCTTTTGAGGTTTCACTATATCCTACAAAGATACCTTTCTTCCCAGACGGTTCTAACTTTGTTCTCTTTTCCTTAGGAACATGAATGTAGACTGGACATCCAAATATTTGAAGATTACTTATATCAGGCTTTGTCCCTGTGAATGCTTCTTCAGGAGTTTTATTTTCAATGTGTGAGTGTGGACATCTATTTTGTATGTATACGGCTGTATTTGATGCTTCTGCCCAAAGAGAGGTATCAAGGTTTTGATCAAGAAGCATTGCTTTGGTGGCCTCAATAATAGTTCTATTCTTTCTTTCAGCTACCCCATTTTGTTGTGGATTATAAGGTACGGTGTACTCCCTCTTAATCCCAGCCTCTTTACAAAATTGTTTGAATATTTCAGATGTGTATTCTTTTCCATTGTCTGTTCTCAAAATTTTAATTTTCTTTCCAGATAGATTTTCAGTAATAGATTTGAAGTCTTTAAACTTACTTAGTACTCCCTCAGATTCTTTGTACTTAAGGAAGTAAATCCAGGTCTTTCGTGAGAAGTCATCAACAAAGATTATATAGTATTTGCAGCCTCCTATTGAAGAAACAGACATGGGTCCACATAAATCTGAATGTATCAATTCTAAAACCTCATTAGTTCTGCTTACACTAATTTGAAATGTTCCTTTTGTGTTTTTGCCTAGTGCACACCCTTTACATGCACCAGAATGATATTGTTTAAGTTTTGGTAATCCATTAACCAAATTTTCCATAGAAGATAAAGTTTTATAATTTAAATGTCCTAATCTTCTATGCCATACTTCATTTAAATTTGAAATGTCATTTACTAAGACTTGATTTATATTAGTATTTAATTCATATAAGCACCCTTGTCTTCTTCCTATGGTATTAGCTTGCCATCCATGAAATTTACTCTATACCCATTATCTTCAAGTGCCGATATGGATAAAAGGTTTCTCTTGATTCCTGGGACAAATAGGACTCCTGTGAGTTGAATTCAGATACCGGTCTTTAGTTTGATTGTGCATGTCCCAATGCCTCTTACTGGATAAGAGGAGTCATCTCCAATGGTTACCTCTTCATCCAATTCTTCTGACATGGTTTCTAGTAGTTCTTTGAACCCTATAATGTGACGTGAGGAACCGCTATCAATAACCCAAATGTTCTTGTTTGGAGCTTGATTTGAGAGTGCAGAGTAGAGTACAAATTGCTCCTTGATTTCTTCATTGGGCTTCTTCTTGGATTTGGTAAAAGAGGCTTGATGATTCTTGTAAGGACAATTTGTTACAACATGTCCGGGTTTGTCACACCTAAAGCATTTAACATGAGATAGGTCTCTTTTGGGATACTCCGTATTGAATTTCTTCTTTCTAAAATGTTTGAATTTCTTCTTCTTGTGAGTATTTACATTTAGTGCATGATTTTCTTCATCATTGATCTTTTTCTTTAATCCTCTTTTATCTAACCTTGATTCTTCTTGAAGACAATCTGTTCTTAATCGATCAAATTTTGGAAACTTGGATCTAGCACTTATACCAGCAACAAAGGTTTCCCAAGATTCAGGTAGTCCATCTGGAGCAATTAAGGCTAGTTCCTTTCCATCAATTTCATGGCCTAGTAGTGAAAGTTGATCTCTTAATGCTGATACCCTTAGAAAGTATGCATTTATTTTCTCATTCTTATTCATACTAATCTGGTTCATTTCTCTTTTCAAAGCTAGTTTCTTGCTAGCATTATTTATTTCATATGTTTTCTCCAATGCCTTGTACATCTCATATGCCTTATCATATTTGGATAGGATTGGTACAATATGATCTCTGACCCCATCGATAATTATCTTCATGGCTTTGTCGTTCCCTTCATTCCAATTTGATAGATCGGGTTCCGCTTCTAGCTTAACCTTGTCTGGTTTAATAAAAGTTTCAACTTTATTCTCTTTTAGCAGCATTATGATTCTTATCTTCCATGATTGGAAGTTATCAGCCCCTGCAAGTCTGTCCTCAAATCTGATCATGTTTTCCATTTTATAATATCTTAAGTTTATTAAATTTCTTTAAATTTCAGAACCTTAGCTCTGATACCATGTGAAATTACAATAAACTTTAGTTTTATATTATTATTATTCTTTGATTTTTTGTATATGATAATCCTTATTCAGACCTGCTGTATATAATTCATCTCAAATACAAAAATATTTATCAATATATATATGTCTTTGCACATAGAAGGAGACGTGACTCATAAATGAGTCACGTCCCTTCAATACCGATGCCCTTTCATAACAAATTACTTTTACCGATAATCGAATATTAAAGACTGCACTTTACATATATTGTAACTATGATATATGTAAAGTGCAGTATCATATGTTTTTGTATTATATAAGCCACGGGTAACATACTGCACGATATACATATTGTAAGATATGTATACCGTGCAGTATGTTATATGAATTAACAATCATATAACATATTCCATACGATATCCGATATATATATATATATAACAGTCGGTATGGTGGCCGATATGCATAACAGTCAATATGGCATCCGATATATATCATAGTCGGTACTTGGTATAGCAGTCGATATTAATTGGTATGTATTATCGTATCAATAATACATATTAACAATATGTATTATTGATATGATAATATCATATCACATCAATAGTGCAGATCGATATATATATAAGGCTTAGTTATATTATTAAATATATATATATATATATATATATATATATAAGTATATTGATAATATTAGATATACATAAATATGTAATATTATCAAGTATATATATATTAATATAGAATATTAATATAAAATTATCTAATCATAGCTATTCATTGTTAACAATGCTCTAGGTGCTTTGAGAGCATACCCACATTCCTTTTATATGAGAAAACCAAACAGTGCTTGGGTGCCCCTGTTTAGGCTCAATCTGAGGTGGCTTAGCTTAGATGTTCTTGTTTTGAATTGATATGATGCTAGATTAGAACTTAATGTTTGACTAATTTGAGCCTTTCAAAATAGATACAGATAGCCTTGCTCACAGTAGATAAATATGATCCATGAGTTTAACATTGAAATACATATCACCAAGTTAGTGAGGGGACACAGATTAAAAATGTTGATGGCTCGAAGCAATCTAGATTCTACTCATTTAAATCATGTAGAGGAAGAGCATAAAGATTATCTCTATGGTATGGATGGATGTGAAAGGTATACATATGCGATATGTTATTTGCAAAAAATGAGAGTCCCTAAAAATATGGATGAAAATAAGAAAATGAATTTAAAGTTTCATGTTATAAAGTATATCATAGTTAGTAGAAAACTCTAGTGGACAAGCATTGATGTTGTAATGCTAAAATGAGTGGTTAAAAACCAAGCTGAAAATTTTCTAGGTCTCGGTGACCTACCATTTTTAAAGGTTTGCACCAGTTGGCTATGAAATATGATGGATGCTAAAGGTTCTCAGGGAAACTTAAGTTCTCAGGAAACTTACCTTTCAAGCTTGTTGAGGTACATGCACCTTTTCAAAAATGGGGCATTGAATTTATTAGAGAATTGAAAATAAGTCCACTAGTGGTCATTCATAGATCTTGGTGGCCACAAATTATTTCACAAAGTGGGTGGAGGAAATTCCAACCAAGAAAGCTACCAGAAGGGTTGCAATTGACGTTTTGATGAATAATATAGTAAGTAGGTTTGAATGTCCAGAGTATAGTGTTTGATAATGAAATATGTTTTAGATATAATAAATACAAATATTTTTGTGACAAATATGGTATCCAATCATCTTACTCCTCACCCTACCATCCATAGGAAAATGGGAAAGTAAAATCAAGAAATAAGAGCTTGATGAAAATTATCAAGAGAGTCCTAGAGAAGAAAAAAATGCTTGGCACTCAAAGTTGAAATCAGTAGTTTGGAAAGATAGGATAATAGTGAAGAAGGAAATAAGGTGCACACCTTTTGACCTAGTGTATGAAATAAAAGCAAGGTTACTCCAAAACAACTTGATATAAATGTATAAGTTTATCAAACTTATGAGGATGAGGTTGAAGACAATATGCAGTTGGGGATGGATGACCTTATGCAACTGGATGAAATTTGAAAATATTCTCATACACAAAATGTGAAGCTCTAGTTATAGGTGAAGAACTTGTATGATAGAAAGGAAACCACAACATATTTTCAAGTTGATGACCTAGTTATAATGTAGAATGCCAAATTGGAGGACAAAGTAAAACATGGTAAATTTGATGCAATCTAGCTATGCCCTTATGTAATTCATAGCAAGTGGGGAGATTATTCCTACTTCATCAAATAAATGGTCAGAGAAATTTTTGAACTATCAGTTCATGGATAGTTATAAAAGACCTACTTCTCATGAAGTAGGTGTTTTCCATGAACAATAGTAGTTTAAGGTTGTCTACATTATGTATTTTTAGTTTCCAATCTATGTTGGTCATTGTTTTTTGTTTTCCTTGTGAGTGGTCTTCTTCACCATAGATTTTTTTATCCTCACATCATTCTATGAAATGAGCTTCCCCAACTAGAGCCACTAGTAGGGCTTCCAAATGTACTATGATTTTTTTTATATCTTCCTTATTTTTTTGTGTCTCATCTAGTCTCTTTGGCTTTCTATTATTGTTTTAGGGCTTAGGGTTTTAGGGTTTCTTTCAATTTATATCCCATTTTACGATAATCCCTAAGTATTTTCTAATTCATCATTACTTTTTGAGCCTTAAGTAAAATTTCTTCATAGGTCATGTTTATCAGTAAAGGGGCCATGCTATACCTTAGATTCTAATGTATTTTTTGACTACCCCTTTAATTTTCCTAATTCTTATTTTTCCTAGCTAAGGAGCCTCATGACCCCTTTTCACTTAAGTGAACGGCTCAAGGGATTTTTTATCATGATAAGTTGGTCACCTTCTATGTTTTTAGTTGTGGTGGTTTAATGTTATATTTTATATTCCCTAGATCCCTCTATCATGTTTTCTAACTATGTTTTTCATTGCGGCATTATGAAAAGATGCAATCTATCACTTTTTGGTTGGTTTGGGATAGTGTTTGAAAAGTGTTTTTGTATCTTTTGATTAACTTTGCGCTAAAGTGGGAGAAACAAATGGTCTCATCTTTTAGAAAATGATAATTAGGATGGTGATGTTTTAAAGTTGATAAAATTTTTCTCAATTGTTAATAGATGGAATACACATATTGTTATGTTCGGCAGTTATAGGGTGACCAAGGTCAACGAATCTCTTGATCTCATGATCAAATATGTAAGGAAGTTATCAATAGTGGCATTGTGAGATGCTTCCATGTGTCCATACCAAGATAAATAAATTTGATGGTCAAGTTGTTGGGCTCATTTTCTAATTGGGAATTCAATGTCAAATTGACTCATGAGAATTGTTAGATTCACTAGAAAGGAGAAGATTGATGACAGATATTCAAACTTGAATTCAAATATTGATTGGAACCATTTTTTTTGGCTTGAATGAATATTAATGGCTGATGGGACTTTAGCTATGTTTCTCAGTGAATAAAGGCTGAATTTTATGTCAGTTTAATTCACCTAAATATTCAGAAAGTGAAAATTCATCTCAAGAGCCAAAGAAGGGTAAATCGATATTTTGCAAAATGAAATTAGGTTTTTTTTGTGTGATAAAATAGTAAGTGCATGTAGTGCCTCCATCATTTGCCTCCTTGCATGAACATCCTAATGGTGTGGTTTTGACTCTCACACTCAAAGTGTAAGGTCATGTTGGTCCCATGTGAGGTGGAGTCTACCAGGAGGATTGTTTTGGAGCATGTTTTCAATGTTTTGCATGAACTTGGAGATGTAGGATGTGATATTGAATTGCATTCTAATGACCCTTAGAGTTTGGGATGAGTCAGTCATGTGAATGTAGTGATTGGTATCCACATTATGATTTGATGGCATCATGAGATGCACCTTTCCCAACTTTTCCTTATGTTCATTAGGAGATTATCTTTGGAGTCATGTAAAGTGTTTTAAGAGACTCTATCTTTATATTATCTTTTTGCATTATAGACTTAGTAATTATAAAGTTATGTTGTTACATATGGATTTGTGTCTTGATGGATAGAGGCTTGACCTTTGTTTGTGATGTACTCCTTTTCTTGTTACTTATGTACTCATGTCAATAATTCTATGATGCTCTATGTTGGATATAGGATTAATTGAATTTAGCTGATCTTTATGGTAATATGATTGAGTGTGTATTTTGTGGAAATTGAATTAGAACAAGGAAATTAAATAATAAAAGAAAAATAAAATTTACATATATTCTAATGTAGTTAATTATTGTTTTCCAAATGTATGTAATTTTCTAGAAGAAATTTGGTAGGATAGCTGTGTGGTGTCAAGAATTAATAAGTAGGCAAATGTACCCCTTATGAATATTGAAATGTTTTTATTGGATATGAATGCTTATGTAAATGACCATTTGAATCTATGCTATATTGAGACATGTCTTAATAGAGAAGTGATCATTAGGTCCTGATGTTGAGTAAGATATTTTGCATGGTATTATTTGACATTATTGTAATGCAAGAAAAGAGAATTAGTTGAAATGTTTCTTGTAAATGGTTTAGGACATATTTCTTTGATTTGATTTTTAGGTCTTGATGTTACAGTAATTGATGAATTATTTAATTTAGAATATTATGCTTTAATTTTATGCTTATGCAGGAAAAATCTATGTGAAATGATCTTGGTTAATATGTTAGGTTAATTGATATATCATTGTGTTATTGGATTAACTTTGCTTTGAATTTAGGAAATTTATTATTGAAAAGTATGTGATTATCTTGTGATTAAGTATGGATGTATTTAGATTATATGATATTTTGAGTGTGATTAATTATGATGTATTTTATATGTATATGTCATTTGATTTTTCATGAGCTACTGATATTTTATCTAGTGTGCATGAAATTGACAATGGATTAAATAAGAGGAAATTAAAGATGGATGCATGTGAAAATATTGTAAATCCAAGGTTATCTCCGAAGGGAGAAATAACCTTGTTGTAATGTATAATGTTGTAAAGTAATGTTTGATTGTATTATTTAAATTGTGTTCATTTTTATTTTAAATTAATGTCTACTTGGCATGTCAAGTGTGTAGTGATGTGTTGTTACTTTTGTGGTGTCAATTGACATGTGTTGTGAGTTGGCATGGCCAAGTGCATTGTTTATTAGTTGTCTTCCACTTTTGAGTCACCTTGTAGAATCCCAAGGTTAGGTATCTTGGTTGTTGAGCTTTGGGAGGGAATCTTATTTTAAATTTTTGTGAGTCAACTCTTAGTAGAATTTTAAGAGGCAAAAAGTAACCCAAAGGGTTAGTTAGGGTTAAAATTACATTACCCATAGGTTTACTTTGGGTTGGGGGTCAAATTTTGACCAATAGGATGATTTTAAACCATTTTTTTCTCTTCAAAAGATACCTTTTTAAAATGTGATGAAATTGGGAAGTGTGCCATGTCTTCCTCTCTTTACAATTTTGAATTTCCCTCTTGTTGGAGAGAGAACCCTTGGATAGTGTATACAATCATATTTGAGGTTAGGTATGGTTTTCCTTTTTAGTGGGATGGAAAGGAATTTGGTAGGTTGATTGCCCACTCTCCAATTTTGGAGACTTCTAGTGGACTTAGTAGGTTTTGGTCGACTTAGCAAGGAAGGAAGGATTGTAGGAAATGAAGCTCTTCTCAACCCTCTTTTTCCATAGTCTAGAGTAAGGTTGGTAGCCTTCTCATGGAAGACTCTTTCTTTTGCTTGTATGTAAAATGCAGATTTCTCTATTATGTTATTGTAATGGTTTTGTGAAGATTCATTCTTGCTTTCATGACTTATTGTTAAGTGTTTATTTGATGGTTTTGTTTTAGTATTTTTTTTATTGGGATGTGCAAGGCCAAACTCACCCTTGGGAGGGAAGAGAATCTTCGTGGTTAAAGGGCTTAAGTTGGGAATGCCCATTTAGTGGAGTCCTTCCTCAACGAGGAAGGGGATGAGGCATGGATGTATGGGCTCCATGTTTCCATTCTTGTTGTATAGTTATTTGGGGGTCATAAGGGTTGTATTTTTTAAAGGAAGTGGAAGGGTTGTATTTTGTGAAAAGAAATGGAAGGGTTGGTACTTTTTGTTATGGCCTTGTGAAGGAAATGGTTATGGATTTTGGGCCTTATTGAAGGAATCATTTTCTTTTTGAATGGCTTCTCCTACTTGGGTACTTTCTACCTTCACCCCTTTTACTGGGTCCAAGGTGACCCATTGTGTGAATATCCTTGGGATGGGAATTTTATTAATCTTTGTGCTTGTTGGTTTTTATGTGTAAGTTTGTTGAAGAATGTATGCAACCCTCATTCATCTTTGTTTCCTCAATCGTAGTGGTGGCCATGTAATGTCCTAGGTTGGGAGGTGAGCGTCCATGGTCAAAGTGGTTTTCTTTTGCATATTTTTATTTAAAGGAGTTACTAGTTTTGTTGAAGGAAAGAAGATTTTGTCATTATTACTTGTGGAATTTGATGTTTTAAAAAGGGCTAAAAGAGCCATGTGTAAAATAATAGTGAAAAAGACCTTTTAAATGCCTAAAAGTATGTAAAATGCTTGTAAAAGTTTGTATTTGTATGTGAAATTTTCTCCATAATTGTCTATGTATTTCTAAAGAAAGAAAATGTAAAAAAGATGATTCCTTCTACCTTGAATGCAAAAAGATAGCTTGCTAGTTTGTTTTCCCATATGCAAGAAAAAGTTAGATTTTCTTATGACTGTTAATCTCTTCCTTATGAAGTCAAAATTTAATTCAAGTATTTAGTTGAAAAAGAAAAGTTAATGTAGATTTATTTTTCTAATTACCTATGTAAGAATAGATTTCATTTTGATATCATGTTCGTTTAAAAAAAAAGTCTTGTATATACACCTATGTATCAATACTTGTCAATAGACATAGATGTACATACCCTATTAGAATAAATTGCTATGTTGATATTTAAAAAAATAGAATTATTTATTCTCTATCTTTCCTCTTGTTGATTTTGGAAGAGTATATATACATAAATATATATGTATGTATATACACAACCCTTGGTATGTATATAGACATGTATAGCTCTATGTATACACCCTTCTTGCTCTTTGCCAAACCAGAAATAACCAAATGAGAGATTAGGGTTTTGGTAGATGTTTTATTCTTAGCCTAACCCTAATTTTGAATTAGGGTTAGGGTTGGCTTTTTAGAGCCATTTTAAATTTTAAATTTTAATCATGTTATCATTAAATTATGTCTAAATTTTAATCTCTATTTTATTATAATTTAATGACTATTGACTTTTCACAGTCACTTTATTTTGAGTTCTGTTTTAATATTATTAATCATTGAGATTTTAAAAAGATTTATTTTTATTATTTAGTAGGATTTTGTTTGTATTTAAATCCTTGTCTTATTTTAATTTAATGACTATTGACTTTTGGCAGTCACCTTAAT
Organism: Chamaecyparis obtusa; assembly: GCA_027943335.1. Lineage (NCBI taxonomy): Eukaryota > Viridiplantae > Streptophyta > Pinopsida > Cupressales > Cupressaceae > Chamaecyparis > Chamaecyparis obtusa. The sequence goes on from BSBK01006707.1 coordinate 96,268, forward strand.
TTGAATTCTGATTTATTTATTATTTTTATTTTCATTAGGATTCTGAAATATAACATTAATCCCTATCTTATTTTATTTTAATGACTGTTGACTTTAGATAGTCTCTATCATGCCTTGCAAGGGAACTGGGGAAGAGAACAAAGATTCTCTTAGGAAAAAAACCTATATAACAAACTATGAAATTTTTTCAAACTTTACAAGACATATATGCATAATAACATTGTTGGAAACAATTGTCTGAAGGAAATTGCTACTCAAATTATGTATTGTCTTTGATGTCACACAATGTCATAGTCCGCAACAATCTGTTCCTACCGAGCTCAGTCGGTTTGCCAGACAGGAATATTAGTGCTTACCGAGTCCACTCGGTTATCAAAGAATATTAGTGCTTACCGAGTCCACTCGGTTATCAAGGAAATTCAGTGTTTACCGAGTTCAGTCGGTTGTCAAAGGAAATTCAGTGTTTACCGAGTTTAGTCGGTTATCGAAGGTAAAGGATTGTCGGTGTTTACCGAGTTCCCTCAGTCTCCGAAAGATTATAGAAAGTTATGGTCACCGAGCACTGTCGGCCCTTGAAGGATTTTTGCAAATAGAGTTTTCTTAATTCAGCCGACTGTTATACTAAATAATGTCGATTTGACAAATCTAAAATCATATAAATAAAAGGTCAAATGTGAAAAATAAAGATATACAATACAGCAGAAGATTTTACAGAAGAAAAGATAGGAAAGGTGTGTGCAAATTTGTGAAGGATGTTCAGATATCCTTAAGGTGCAGCAGAGATTTATTCGATCAGAAAGGATCACACATATGCAGAACAGAGATCTGTAATCAGCAAGGCAGTTGCATTATTATACAGGTCATTTTTCATTGTTACCTTCTTATCATTGTAACAGTGAATTCTAAATCTCTTAACCGAGTTGGTTTAACAACCATATTGTAAATCCTCTAACAAGGTGACAATTCCATTGAATTGTTTTCAAGACCTCTTACCAGGCCACTCCTAGCAGGGTGTTTAAATCCTCTAACAAGGTCACACCTAACAGTGTGTTTTGTAACCTTTTACCGGGTTGGCTTCTAATCGGGCATCACTTCAGAAAAGTGAAAATCAGTATCTAGATACATTGGTGGTTTTTCCCATATTGGGTTTCCACGTTAAATCTTGTGTCTCTTGTGTTCTTAATTGCTATCTTAATCCTACACCAGTGCTGATGAATATCTAAAAGATAATTTTGTTAATACTTTTTGCATCTTCAAAGTTACTGCAATCTATTTACCGAGTGCTAAAATAGATAACATTGTTAAGATATCCTAAGGGATCTAGAAAGAATTAATTGTGAAGTGATTTATGGTTGACTGATTCACACCCCCTCTCAGTCACTTCATCCATATTCCATCAAACATAAACAAAGTTTAACTTAGATTCCTCCCATGGTTTCCTACTACAATATTAACAATCCATTTAAGTTTTATTAAATGTACTAAAAAATTTGAATGACTTTAAACCAACTATATCATAACATTTGAAGATCTTAAGAAGGAAAATATAAAAGCTTTCATTCAAATATTTAACTTAACATTTAAGATCCTTTTATATTCTCAAAGTATTCCTTTATGAACAACATAGCATTTGAAGTATTACACCCATCTAAATGCTTCATTTAAGAATTTGAGACATTACATATATGAAATCATCACATTTGATTTACTAACTTCTCCTAACCAACATTAATGTATAACATACCACTTTACTTGAAAACTTACTAAAATCCCTGTTCTTTTCCAACAAACATCCTTTACATAAAGTTCACATTTTCCCTTTTATTTTCCCTAAATCTACCCATTCCAAGATACATCAATTTGAGATACAATAAATATTAAATTACATTCATCTCCTCTTGGGAGGTTACAATAATGACATAACTTTACATTTGATTGAAATTAATGAAAGATAAATAAGAAGTCTTCTTTCTTCAAAACTAGACCAATGTGCAAGCAAGAATCCTTAAGCACTGCAACTAGTAATGGTACCTCGATAAATATATTTACCACCCAACCATGTGGATACAAAAAGGCAAACTCACCTATGCTAGGAGATAAACACCGAGATCCACACAAGAAGAGATATCTAGGCCATACCTAGGGTTGGGGTAACCTTTCCCAAAAAACAACTAAAAAGAAGATAGAAATACAAATCCATTCCCAAAAGGTTTCAGGACTTGGTAGAAACTCTAAGCGACAAGATAGGTGAGTCTCATCACATAGCCCTCCCCTCTTGGGTTGTCCTAGTAATAGTCACTCTTGGCCCCAGCCCCCAAGTAGGCATATGCGGAACTGACTGCCTTTTGTACAAACAAGCACAATTCAGTCATACCTATGGATAGGTACCTTCTCCAACTCCCATCCATACCCTTTACTAGCACTAATGGCATGGGTGAGGTATTACATTTATCTTTTTAGTGTTTGTTTCCATCCCCATAAATTTTAATAAAGGTTATCACTTGATTAATACAACTCATCAGTGGTTTATCCTGGTACTAGACACTTAGGGCCTTGACCCCACATTGAGAGCCAGTCACCTAGTGTTCTTAAGTTCTCTACCCTTACCCAAACATCATAAACATACTAGATATGCAATAAAAAAAATAAAAAAAATACTGAAGTGCTTGCAAACAAGAATAGGAATGGTTTGTTGATTGATGGGAAGCCTAGAATGGCACTAGTCATTTGGGAAGTAAATGCCTTTAACATACAAGACAAAAAATTTGGTCATTTAGATAGTAGGAAGAATTTATTTTACTATCCTAACCCTGTAGGAGACCATGTAACATTGAGAAATGAGAATTTATGGAAGGAAGTTGGTGGGTTGTTGGAGAAAAATGAAGAAAACACTATTACGGAAAATAAATTCCTAATGTGGGAACCATATCACCTAATTTAACCATTGGATTGGGTTGTGTTTTGGATATGTTGGAGAGAGACAAGTTACACAACTTCTGACTAGAGAGATTGAGGAAATATTATTGTATTCAAAAGATATGGATGAATGTGTACAGGTCTGTCAAAAAGATCAGTGAGAAAAATTTGGGAATAATCGGGAAGGTACAAATTTTAGAATGCAAAGAGGGAAGGAAAATAAATCTTCCTAAGGTCTGAGAGTATCTACAAACTTATAAAACCAATAGAAAGGTAAAACATGAAACCTAAGATGATCCTAGACTCCATCAAATACAAAGATGAAGATAAATTATTTATACAGAACGTGAAATCATTTGTGCAGACAATATATTCTAGAACATTTAGATAGTTTCTCCATTCCCCGAAAACTATCTAATTCCATAATACATGCATAATACAATCGCACAAACATTATGTAAGATAAAAAGTAAATAAATGGAATAGCATTCAAGCAACATATAGAAACCTGACATAAAAATGATCATCTCTAGGATAGATCCTACATGGAGTCCTGCAGAGATACCATTGGAGAAGCAAGATCCTGACTATCTAAGCCTACTTCAAACAATCCTACAAACTCCCTTTGAATGCAGCCACAATAATCCTCTAGAAATATTATGAAATCCAATAAAAAACAATAATGAAGCCTCCTGAGAGATTATTTTTCTAGCCAGCTTCCCATCTCACAGGAATCCTTCTCATACATAGATTTAGGGAGTAGTTGCATGGGGAAATCCAACCGATGCAACTATTCAAACCAATTGTTGGTTAATAGTTAGGCTTAATATGTTTAATAAAGCCATTCATGAGAGGAGATATTGCTTATATGTATTAACAATAATTTAATTTATATCTCCTTTATTTAAGGAAGGCAATGGTAACTTTTGGCTTAACTTTATTTACTATTTCTAAGTTACCTAGTTACCTAGACTATGGTAAAAGTGATTTACCATTTATTTATTTTCCATCCAATAAGTAATTTATTTGTTTATTAATATTATTTAAAAGCATTAATTACTTTCACACACAAAATTATATAAATATATGTAACCATATGCATATGTGTGCACCCATATGCCTATGTGTACATATACTATTATTTATATTATTAAAAACATATTATTATTAGTATCATGATATATATATACACTACATCAAAATCCAATGATATACAATAGTACATATAAATAATTACTAACAAAAGATATCATCTTCCATCAAATATAATTAGAACTACTATATACCAAATCTCATGCTCAAAAATTACAAGAAGCAAGAAAAAAACTTCAATAATAATAATAATCACTATCTAACACAAGGACTGACTCAGGAACTCCCCACCTAAGAAGGGAAAGGGTCAGAGCTAGAGTTCCTTCTCATGAAACCTTGGTGATATCTCCATAACAACAACAATGATCAAGGATTTTGAGGACTCACTCAGACCTGTGAGACTAGGTGGAGACGATGCCCGGTACCTGAAATCCTACATCACCGAGAAGAGATACAATAAGACATATGCAAACAGATGACCAGGATCGATACATCATGTGGACCTCAACTAAGTGAGTATCTACAACTTCATCCTGAGTCATAAAATGACATTAGACATATATGCATGAAAACATGAGACATCATAGATAACAATGGTTAGATTCAATCCTTGGGTTAGCTCTATAAAACATATAAAGAGAAATGATTTCCAATTTCAAAAACATAAAATGGTAATCATAAATGAGTTTATCTAGACATCTGATAAGCATATCATCATCTAAATAAGAATAACTATAAACATACAATTCTAACCATCATAATGTAAAATGTCCAAATAAAAGTCAAAGTATAATCATCTGAGAGGGTATTACAACCTCCCCCCTAGAGTTAGGCTTACTCCTGGAAGCCTAAAAATAGATAAGGATAAGCATCTCTTAAGTCTAATAGCATCCTGACAAGTGGCTGAGGACACATCATTGGGGTCCCATTGGACCCTTCCCTGATCTATGGTGTGACCCCTAAGGGTTAGTGTCCATTGCTACAAAATATGTAAAGGCTCTAAAGCCAGCTACCCATCTGCTACCTATAATGCATTCCAATCCATAACATGAGTCACATTAGTAATATATTTGATAAGTACTAAAACATGAAATACATCATTAATATGAGAAAGAATGGGTGGAAAGCCAAACCAATAAGCTACTAGTCCTATCCTCTCTAGGACTTCAAAAGGGCCAAAAAATCAAGGTGCCAGCTTGGAGCCTTTTCCATAATGGATTGGGCTCTTTCATGGGTGTACCCTAAGAAAAATTGTCTCCAAGAGAGAAGTGCACATTAGTCCTATGAGAATCTGTGTACTTCTTTTTCCTATCCTGAGCTATCATAATATGCTTAACCTGCTGCTCCATATCCTGTAACATCTCAGGGCCAAGAAGTTCCATATCATGCAAACGGTCCCAACTCAAAGGAGTATGAAATAGATGACCATATAGAGCTTGAAAAGGAGACATTCCTATGGAACTATGATAACCATTATTATATGCAAACTCTACCAAATGTAAATACTCTTCCCAATGGGTCTGTTTGTCCATAACTTACATTCTAATCATATCCTCAAGAACCTAATTGACTCACCTAGTCTTCCCATCTTTCTCAAGATGATAGGATGAACTCAAGTTGAGTTGAGTCCCTAATGTGTGCTAAAGAGAATTCCAAAGAATAGATGTGAATACTGGATCACAATTAGAAATAATCTTCCTAGGAATTCCGTGGAGTCTCACTATGTCCTTCATAAATACTCTGGCTACTAAAGCTGATGAATAGGACAATTGCATGGGAGAGAAATGGGCTCTTTTGGTCAGCCTATCAACTATTACCATGATAGAATCATGTCTCCGTGGGGTAACTGGGAGTCCCATAATAAAATCCATGGAAATAATATCCCATTTCCATTATGGCACAAGGTGAGGCTACAAAATACCTACTGGATGTTGATGCTCTGCTTTTACTCTCTAGCATTCCAAACATCTTTCCACATAGTCTACTATGTCTCTTTTCATTCCTAACCAATAGTACAATTGGCGTAGGTCAGCATATATTTTCTTTACCCCTAGATGTGCTAAGTAGGGAACCTTGTGGCTTTCTGAAAGAACAAGCACACGAAGATCTCTTGACATGGGAACATAAATTATGTCTTGTTGTCACAACAATCCTAGTGAGTCCAAGGAATATTTTGAAAAATGACCTTCCAAGGGTCTTCCTAAATCTAATTATTCTTTTACCTCTTGAAACCAAGAATAAGAAGTGAGAGCCTCTCTGACTCATTTCTCCAAATCTGTGCTTAGAGAAAGTGTCGACAAACCATGCTTGCACCTACTAAGAGCATCTGCCACTACATTCATCATCCCTTGGATGTAATTAACCTCAAAATCATATTCTCATAAGAATTCCATCCATCTACATTGTCTAGCATTGAGGTTAGGTTGAGAGAAGATATACTCAAGGCTTCGATGATCTGTATGGAGTTCAAATTTATGACCCAATAGAAAGTGCCTCCATTTCATTAAGGCATGAACCAATGCTACTAACTCTAGATCATGGGTGGGATAGTTGAGCTCATGATCTTTAAGATTCCTAGATTCATAAGTGACAACTTGTCCTTCTTGTATAAGAACTACCCCAATCCTTCCAGTGAGGCATCTGGAAAGACCACAAAGTATCCTGAGGGTTCGAGGACTACCAAGATCAGAGCACTAGTTAATCTTTCTTTCAAGCATTGGAAAGCAACCTCACAATTTTTTGACCATACAAATTTCTTTCCTTTCCTTTTCAAGGAAGTGATGGGATGAGCTATCTAAGAGAACTCCCTTACAAATCATCCATAATAACCAGCTAATCCCATAAAGTTGTGGACTTCAGGGACGTTAGTCAGAGTTGGCTACTTCACTATGGCCTAAATTTTGGCTGGATCACTATGATGTCATCACCTAAGATGACGTGCTTGAGATACTTAACCTCTATCTCAAAGAATTCACACTTCTTTGGATTAGCATAAAGTTGGTTTTCTCTAAGGCATTGGAAAACTTGGCGAAGATGAATCTCACATTCTTCAAAAGTTGTAGAGAACACTAAGATATCATCCAAGAAAAATATCATAAATCTATCAAAATAGGTTCTAAAAACCCCATTCATTAATCTCATAACTATAGAGGGAGCGTTTGTTAGCCCAAATGGTACTATGGTGAACTCGAAGTGGCCATATCTTGTGAGGAAAGTTATTCGGTGAATATCAGCTTCCCAAATTCTAAGTTGATGATACCCTGACTTAAGATCAGTCTTAGAAAAGATTTTTTCCCCTTTCATTTGATCAAATAGGTCATCAATGTAGAGTAAAGGATACCTATTTTTAATTGTGACCTTGTTGAGCTGAGGATAGTCAATGCACAATCAGAGAGAACCATCCTCCTTCTTAACAAATATTACTGGTGCACCCCATGGTGATACACTAGGTCTAATAAACCCTTTTTACAAAAGTCCTTCCAACTACAACTTAATTTCCCCAAGTTTCTATGTGGTCATGTAGTACAAAGCTTTGGAGATGGGTTATGATCCTTGCACTAGCTCAATTAGGAAATCAATGTCCCTCTTGGGTGGCATTCCTAGTATTTCCTTGGGAAAAACATCCAAAAAGTATTTTAATAGGGGATGATCTAATGCTAAATACCTTCTTTTCCCTTTGTCTAAGTCCTCTAATAAGAATACAAACAATTGATATCCCTTGCACATGCACTGCTTGAGTTACATCACAGAGATCATGTGAAGAGAGATGGGTCGTTGCACCCCAACAATCCTCTTAGGTTCCCCTAAATCATCTGAACATTGAATGCTCCTTTTTCTACAATCCAAAATGGCATTGTGAGCATCCAACCAATCCATACCCAAAACTACTCCATACAAGCCTAAAGGAATCACTCAAAGATCTACTAGGGTGGAGAAAGGCCCCAACCCTAACTTGCAACTCTAGACACAAGAGTTAGAGGCTATTCTTTCCCCAGAGGCTAGCTTAACCTGCCAAATATTTTCCTACCTTACTACCATCATCCCACACTACTCTACTAAAGAAGGAGAAATGAAGGAATCTATTACTCTTGAGTCAAATAGAATAGTGGTAGAGACACCCCCTAACAAACCTGGGGTTTTGATGATTGATCCCTGATGTTTAGCCTACCTATGGTTTAGTGTGGAAAATACTCAATGAGTTCTACCTGCATCACCCACTATGGGTTATGAAGTGGCCTATCTACACCTAGCTTCTGGGGTAGATTTCTAAGGATAATTGAGTGCAATATGACCATTTTGACCACATGAATAACATCTTGTATTTTTAACAAAATTTCTCCCCGTGGAAGGTGCGTTGAACTGTTGATAACTACCCCAACTAGAATTTTGAGGTATACTCTGAGTTGGCTATGAATCTAGATATCACTTAGCACACTGCTAATTGCAAGAGTTGTTTGATTGAGAATCCCCATTCTTGTTGTTGAAGTTGTTATTTTGAAATTTCATTTTCTGATGGTTCCGACTTCCTTTGGATGAAGAAGGATAGTTTTTAGGACCAGGTATTCCTTGAGTTTGATTCCCCTTGAATCCTATCCTGACCTGAGAGGCATTACCTCCTTGGCTACCTATCTGGCCTCCTAAACCCAAAGTTGCACTTTCTTCCACAATACGATCCTTAATGACTGCATCATTAACTATCTAAGGTTCAAACATTCATACATTGTTGGCCAATCGACCATTGAGGCCTCTAAGGAAGTGTTGAGTAAGTATGGGTTCATCATCTTTATATCTTGAGTATGGCTTGAGTTCGAAGAGCCTTTATTCATAATCATCAACTGACATATTTAACCTCCTTAAGTTGTGAAACCCTTTGGCTCCTTCCCACCTACTGTGGTCAAAAAGAAATTAGGCTCAAAAGAGTTCTAGGAACAATTCCCATGAAAGAGTGGTTATATCAATGTGAAGTTTCTCTTGCTCTATTTGCCACCAAGTCGATGCAAAATCTCTAAGGTGAGTGAATGAAAACTGAGCCTTAGTATTACTGTTGTAAGAATGCATGGAAAATAGCCTTTCTAAATCTAGTAGCCAAGTCTCGAAGGTGGATCCACCTTGAGTTCCCTTAAATGGGTTATTTTTAGTCCTAAGGAGGTCTCACATGTGAGAAGCACATAGAGCATCCTCTTCTACTACCTGATCTCTCCTCCCAGGGCTCCTTTCTCTTTCCTCATAATGAGCATCATTAGTCTCCCCACGGTGACCCCTATCCTGGCCTGTAGTATCTATTGTAATAGTTCTTGTACTTGAGCCCTTAGAAAACCTCCTGAGTTGTTATTAGATTGGTCCCCCTACCTTCTCCCTCTTAATGTTCTTCTTCATGAGAAATTTCTTGATGAGATCTAGGAGGGGTATTTCAGGCACCTCCCTTTCTATCACGGGTCATAGGAGGCATCCTAGACATAAGTAAGGAGAAGGATAAGTTTAAGGGTCCTAGTCTCATTTTAGTTTAAGTTTTCCTTAAATGAACAATAAGTTTTAGAAACATGGGCCAAATTTCCAAGGCCCCAGTGTAGAAACTTAGTGCTTTGATACCAAAGATGTCATGCCCCGCAAGGGAACCAGGGAAGAGAACAAACATTCTCTTAGGAAGAAAACCTATGTAACGAACTATGAATTTTTTTTTCAAACTTTACAAGACATATATGCATAATAACATAAACAAAGTTTGACTTAGATTCCTCCCATGATTCTCTACTAGAATATTAAAAATCCATTTAAGTTTCATTAAATATAATAACAACTTTGGATAACTTTAAACCAACTATATCATAACATTTGAAGATCTTAAGAAGGAAAATATAAATGCTTTCATTCAAATATTTAACTTAACATTTAAGATCCTTCTATATTCTCAATGTATTCCTTTATGAACAACATAGCATTTAAAGTATTACACCCATCTAAATGCTTCATTTAAAAATTTGAGACATTATTTATATGAAATCATCACATTTTATTTACTAACTTCTCCTAACTAACATTAATGTATAACATACCACTTTACTTGAAAACTTACTAAAATCCCTTTTCTTTTCCAACAAACATGCTTTACATAAAGTTCACATTTTCCCTTTTCTTTTCCCTAAATCTACCCATTCCAAGATACATCAATTTGAGATACAATAAATATTACATTACATTCATCTCCTCTTGGGAGGTTTTAATAATGACATAACTTTACATTTGATTGAAATTAATGAAAGATAAATAAGAAGTCTTCTTTCGTCAAAACTAGAACAATGTGCAAGCAAGAATCTTTAAGCACTGCAACTACAAATGGTACCTCGATAAAAATATTTACCACCCAACCATGTGGATACCAAAAGGCCCACTCCCTTGTGCTAGGAGATAAACACCCAGATCCATGCATGAAGAGATATCTAGGCCATACCTAGGGTTGGGGTAACCTTTTCCAAATAACAACTGAAAACAAGATAGAAATATAAATTTGTTCCCTAAAGGTTTCAGGACTTGGTAGAAACTCTAAGTGACAAGATAGGTGAGTGTCATTTCATATCCCTCACCCCTTGGGTTGTCCTGGTACTAGCCACTCTTGGCCCCGGCCCGCAAGTAGGTACATGTGGAACTAAATGCCTTTCATAAAGACAAGCACCATTCAATTGTACCTATGCGTAGGTACCTTCTCCCACTCCCATCCATAGAATTTACTAGCACTAATGGCATGAGTGAGGTATTAAATTTATATTTTTAGTGTTTGTTTCCATCCCCATAAATTTTAATAAAGGTTATCACTTGATTAATACAACTCATCAGTGGGTTATCCTAGTACTAGTCAGTTAGGGCCTCGGCCCCACACTCAGAGCCACTCACCTACTGTTCTTAGGTTCTCTACCCATACCCAAACATCATAAACATACTAGATACACAATAAGAAAAATAAAAAAAATACTCAATTGTTTGCAAACACTAATAGGAATGGTTTGCTGATTGATGGGAAGACTGGAATAGCACTAGTCATTTGGGAAGTAAATGCCTTTAACATACAAGACATCAAATTTGGTCATTTAGATAGTAGGAAGAATGTATTTTACTATCCTAGCCCTATAGGACACCATGTATCATTGATAAATGAGATTTGATGGAAGGAAGTTGATGGGTTGTTGGAGAAAAATGAAGAAAAGACTGTTGCAGAAAATACAGTCCCGATACAGGAACCATATCTCCTAATTTAACCATTGGACTAGGCTATTTTTTTTATATATTGGAGAGAGACAAGCTAAGAAACTTCTGATTGGAGATATCGAGGAAATATTATTGGAGTCAAAAGATATGGATGAATGTGTACAGGTCTTTCAAAAAGATCAGTGAGAAAAATATGGGAATGATCGGAAAGGTACAAATTCCAAAATGCAAACAAGGAAGGAAAATAAATCTTCCTAAGGTCTGAGAGTATCTACAAACTTCTAAAACCAATAGAAAGGTAAAATATGAAACCTAAGGAGATCATATACTCCATCAAATATAGGGATGATGATAAATAATTTATACATAATGTGAAATCATTTGTCCAGACAATATATTCCAAAACATCTACATAGTTTCTCCATTCCCCTAAAACTATCTCATTCCATAATATAGGCATAATACAATAGCACAAACATTATGTAAAATAGAAAGTAAATAAATGGAATAGCATTCAAGCAACATATAACAACAAGACATAAATAGGATCATCTCGAGGATAGATCCTATGTGGAGTCCTACGGAGATATCATTGGAGAAGCAAGATCTTGTTAATATAAGCCTACTTCAAACAATCCTCCAGACTCCCTCTCAATGCAGCCACAATAATCCTCTAGAAATATTATGAAATCCAATATAAAACAATAATGAAGCTTCCTGAGAGATTATTTTTCCAGCCAACTCCCCATCCCACAAGAATCCTTCCCGTATATAGATTAAGGGAGTAGTTGCACGAGGAAATCCAACTGATGCAGCTATTTAAACCAATTGTTGGTTATTAGTTAGGCTTAATATATTTAATAAAGTCATTCTTGAGAAGATATATTGTTTATATGTATTAGCAATAATTTAATTTATATCTCCTTTATTTAAGGAAGGACTGGTAACTTTTGCCTTAAGTTTATTTACTATTTCTAAGTTACCTAGTTACCTAGGCTATGGTAAAAGTGATTTACCATTTATTTATTTTCCATCTGATAAGTAATTTATTTGTTTATTAATATTCTTTAAAAGTATTAATTACTTTCACACACAAAATTATATAAATATATGTAACCATATCCATAAGTGTGCACCCATATGCCTATGTGTACATATACCATTATTAATATTATTAAAAACATATTATTATTAGTGTATATATATATATATATATATATATATATATATATATATATATATATATATATATATATATATATATATATATATATATATATATATATATATATATATATATATATATATATATATATATATATATATATATATATATATATATAAGTAATTACTAACAAAAGATAGAATCTTCCATCAAATATAATTACAACTACTATATACCAAATCTCATGCTCAAAAATTGCAAGAAGCAAGAAACAAACTTCACTAACAATAATCACCATCTGACATAAGGACTGACTCAGGAACTCCCCACCTAAGAACGGAAAGGGTCAGAGGTAGAGTTCCTTCTGATGGAACCTTGGTGATATCTCCATAACAACAACAATGAAGTAATTACTAACAAAAGATAGAATCTTCCATCAAATATAATTACAACTACTATATACCAAATCTCATGCTCAAAAATTGCAAGAAGCAAGAAACAAACTTCACTAACAATAATCACCATCTGACATAAGGACTGACTCAGGAACTCCCCACCTAAGAACAGAAAGGGTCAGAGGTAGAGTTCCTTCTCATGGAACCTTGGTGATATCTCCATAACAACAACAATGATCGAGGATTTTGAGGAGTCGCTCATACCTGTGAGACTAGGTGGAGACGATGCCCAGTACCTGCAAGCCTGCATCAACGAGAAGATATACATGTGCATAGATAAATATATACAATAAGACATATGCAAATAGATGACTAGGATTGATACATCGTGTGGACCTCAACTAAGTGAGTAACTACGACTTCGTCCTGAGTCATAAAATCACACCACACATATATACATGAAAACATGAGACATCATAGATAATAATGGTTAGATTCAAATCCTCGGGTTAGCTCTATAAAACATATAAAGATAAATGATTTCCAATTTCATAAAGATAAAATGGTAATCATAAATGAGTGTATTGAAACATCTCTTAAGCATATCATCATCTAAATAAGAATAACTATAAACATATAATTCTAACCATCATAATGTAAAATGTCTAAATAAAAGTCAAAGTATAATCATCTGAGATGGTATTACAGTCACATTAATTTGAATTTTGATTTATTTATTATTTTTATGTTCATTGGGATTATGAAAAGATTGTTTTATTGTTTAGTGGGATTCTAATATTTTTCTTTTGGATGTCATTTTTAATTTAATTTAAATTTGATAATTTTGAGATATTAATAAATGAACCCTTGTTCTTTTTAATACTATTCTGGGAATTTGTTATTTTTTGAATTTAAAAATTAATGCCTCTTTCTAATTGAATGTTATTTTTATTTTTATTAAAATGTTAGTGGTTAAATTTAATATTTAATTTACTAATAATATTTTAATGTATTAATAGGTTATTCTAGGGGAAATTATTTAATGTCTTACAATGGGACTTAGATAAATAACTTTCCCTTAGCCTAAATGATAAATTTAATATTAAAATCTCTATTATGGTTATTTTAATCTTTTAAATATTTAATTTAAATTAAATAATTAATTCTGATAACATTATGTTTTGGGATTAAAATATAGTATTTTAAATTAATTATTATTAATATTATAACTTTAAAAGGGGTAATAACATTGTAACCCTAGGTTTTGCATATGAATGTTTTTATGATCTTATTTCATCAATTTAGTGTTTTCTTGAGATTTGATATTTTAATATTTAAATTGTAGTATTTATTTCTAATTGAACATTATTATTGTTTTTAACATAATGTTGGTGGTAAAATTTAATATTTAATTTGTTTATATTATTTTAATAATTAATAGGTTATCTGGGGGAGATTATTTAATGTCCAAGATGGGACTCAAATAAATATTTCTCCCTTAGCATTAATGTTAAATTTTATATTAATGTTTTATATGGGTATTTTAATTCCCTTAAATTATATAGCTGAGATTAATTAATAAACATTGGTAACTTTATATCTCAAGTAAAATTATAATATTTAAATTTAAAATATTTAAATATTATTATATTTTAATAAGTAATAATTTCTTAACCCTAGTTTCCACATAGGGTTATTATCTTGTTCTTATTTAAATATTTTATTTATCTATCGATGTTTTGTGTTTCAATCCTAGTTGGTAACCTGGTTCCCGTTAGGAACCATTAAGGTTAGGACTATGATTGAATTATTCTCCATTTTGAATTGAACCTTTTCGGGAGTGTTGACCCAACGTTTGAATTTTCAATATTCTCTAAGTTTGAACTTTCACTGTGGTTTATTCATTTTATTAACTTTTGTTTTAAATCCAATTAGTGTTTCTTAGAGACCTAGTTAGGGTTTCGTATCTAGAATAATGCAATTTGACAAACAAAGGATGCTGACAAGCCAGCGCATACCATGATACCTCTTGTGAGTTAACTTGTGTTGGTTATTACGTTTCATTTCATTTTGAGTGTTCCTTAGTGTGTAGCCTTGTTCATCATATGTGCTATAAAAAAAATTGTTGTGTGTGTTTTGCCCTAATTTTTGGGCATGACAGTGCAATTCTGAGATTCTCTCAGTTGTGTTAAAGTTATGAGATGTGGGAATTGTGTTTAAATAATGGTGGAAGGATTGTGAGTTATTCTAAGGTTTTAAAATTGATAAAATTAAGTTGAATTTTTCCAAAATTATATTGTAATTGGATAGGTGGAGGATCATGGTATGTCAAACTAGGTCCTTAAGTGGTAATAGAAATTTAGAAAATTAGGGTTAGGAAAGTTGACGTAAAAATTTGAACATGTTATCAATATTATATAAAAAATATGTAACAAGAGAATCTGTAGAAAATTGAATTTAGTTTCTAATCTACTAGCCCTTTTTAGAAAAAAAAAATTATATGGTGAAAAGTTCAAATTTCAATGCAGTAGTACAAAAATTTAAAGAAAAAGAGAATAAGTAGGTGTATGTCTGACCACCTTAAACACATTTAAATGATAATATATTTTTTACAAGATTATATATAAAAGTATTAGAATCATGTCTGGATGTGATGCATATTTTTTATATATTTTTTGAAGTAAATAATTAAGCATGATTTTTCTACTACAACATTTCTAGAATATAAAAACTCTCATGTTTGACCACCTTAACTTAGTCCAAACTTCATCAAATTGAAAACTTTTTATTTTTTCTTGTAGTAGGAGAAGTATAGAATGTGACACATGTTTCAGATTTCAAAAATATTATATCATTTGAAAGTTATAGCTATTTGTCAATTAGTTTATCAATCAACACATAAAGATAAGAAGTAGGTGTATGTTTGATGACCTTACACACAAACAAATGGTAAATTTTTTTTACAAGATTATAGATATAAGTAGTATACTCATGTCTAGATGTGACACATATTTTTTCATAATTTGTTTACAAGTAAATAATTAATTATGATTTTCGAGCTATAAATTTTCCAAAATATAAAAACTCTCATGTTTGATCAGCTTTAATTAGTCTAAACTTCATCAAATTGAAAATTGTTTTTCTTTTTCTCTTGTAGTAGGAAAAGCATAGAATGTGATGCATGTTTTAGATTTCAAAAATATTGTACCATTTGAAATTTATAGCTATTTTTCAATCAGTTTATCAACTAGGACTTCTTTTTTACTTTGCCATTTTTTGGCATACCATGATCCTACATGTATCGAATTACAATTTCCTAGCATGCCGTAGTTGTCTCTATTTTTCAAAAATTTGAAGTCGAAACCCTATTTTTCATGATGGAACCCAAAAGACATCATTAAGGTCAAATTCATTATGCTAAGAGGAATATCTATGATGATTTCCTAGACAAATCAAAACTGTCCATGATAGAAAAATATCAATGACAAAAGTTCATGGTGGGGAAAACCCTAGGTGATGGATTAATTGATAAATCCTATAATGTACTAGATGCTAGAATGTCAATGACTAGATTTGATATGTTCAAATTATGGTTTGGGTGGACAAATAGAAATAATCCTCTCTCGAATGCATAGAAGTATGACTTGGTAAGAGTGGTTGTGCCAAGTGTTTTCATGGATATTGATTTTCTTAGGGATATTGTAGATAGATATGACCCAATTATTAGGGTAATAAGGGATATTAATAGAGAGGTTTTAACATCAATCAAAAGAGAAGAAATTAAAAAAGTTTTTGGTTTGCATGAGCCTCCTTATTTCCTAGAGCATATAAATCGGGATGAGATGAAGGAAGATTACATGAAGATGAAGGATTTAGGGTTTGCATGAAATGAAGAGGAGTGATGATAGGTCTCATTTTTTTTAGTATTCTATGATTATGCACATGTTATTGTATAGAAATGAATACCATTTTGTTGAATCAATAAATTTGAGAAGAACCATTGTTGGAAAAGAGATGTCAATGTAGCTTTAGAGTATCAATATGTCTTGGGATAGGTAGGAGGCCAGTTATGTTAGATTTGATATTTTTTTTCTTTGATATTAATAGCCAAGTTTACGATCAATCCATGGGTATGTGCAGGATCATGGTATGCCAAAAAGTGGCGATGTGAAAAAGAAGTATTGATTTATAGACTCTTTGAAAAACAACTATACTTTCAAACAATATAACATTTTTGAAATCTGAAGTATACATCACATTCTATGCTTCACCTAATACAATAATAATAAACAATTCTTCCAATTTGATGAAGTTGAGACTAAGTCAAGTTGGTCAGACACAAGAGTTTTTATATTCAGGAAAATTTGTACCATAAAAATCATAGTTAATTATTTACTTGGAAAAAAAATACAAAAAAATATACATCACATCCAGACATGAGTCTACTACTTTTATCTAGAATCTTATAAAAATATATTATCATTTGATTTTGTTTAATGTGGTTAGACATTCACCTACTTGTTATCTTTCTAGTCCCGATTGATAGACTTATTGAAAAATGGCTATAACATTCAAACTGTATAACATTTTTGAAATCCAAAATATGTGTCACATTCTATGATTTTCCTACTAAAAGAAAAATAAAAAAAGGTTTCAATTTGATAAAGTTTAGACTAAGTAAACGTGGTCAGACACAAGAGTTTTTGTATTCTAGAAATGTTGTAGAAGAAAAATCATAATTAATTATTTACATTGAAAAAAATTACAAAAAAATGTGTCACATCCAAACACGAGTCTACTACTTATATCTATAATATTGTAAAAAAAAATTATCATTTGATTATGTTTAAGGTGGTCAGACATACACCTACTTCTTATTTTTTTCCTGAAATTTTCGTACTACTACATTGAAATTTGAAATTTTCAACATATAGAATTTTTTTTTTCAAAAAAGGCCTAGTATTTTAGAAACTAAATTCAATTTTCTACAGATTCTCTTCTTACATATTTTTTATATAATATTCATAACTTGTTCAAATTTATATGTCAACTTGCCTAAACCTGATTTTCTAAATTTCCATTGTCACTACCATGATCCTGCACATACCCCCACCTAGGATTTCAGTATAGCTACATGATTTATTGAGACTTGAGGAGATTTTACCTAACCTAAAAAATTACACACAATTGGGGAGATATCATCCATTATTCAGTCATTACTATCTAGAGGGTATACAATGTTACTGGAGTCCTACATGTGTTTCCATCTAATTTTCCATTAAGATTGGGATTTTATGAGGTTATGTGGAAAATTGGTTGCATACAAGAGAAAGAATTGATAGAGAAAGGTAAAGGTACCTTATTCACTAATTATACAATTGTGACATATTATATGATCACAAAGGGAGGATGGGTCCATTTTGAAAAAGTGTCTACACCTTAGCATTTGGGGGTTAGCACTAAAAGACATAGTGACCCAGAAGGATTTTTCAATATGTTCAGAAATAGAATAAAATGATCCTCTATACCCCATGAGTTCAATTTCCTTGAGGATCTAATCAGGAAAAAATTGCATGTGAATGTCCAAGAAGATAGGAAATAAAAATGGGTTGTATACGAGAAACTTTGGAATATTGTCATGAAAATGGCTCCCAATTATGATCCTATAAAGACTTTCAAGATAATATTAGTGAAAATGAGCACTCTGGTGAATTATTTTGAAGAAATTATGTTGGATTTGAAAGATAAAAGTGATAGATTGGATGAGGCCCATAGTGAGAAAGTTGGGGAAAAGGTTTAGTCACTAGAAACTCCAACACCTCAGATAAGAACTAGACCTATAATTGTAGCATCTCCACCATCACAAGATATAAATGAACATAGAGAGAAAAGACCCACCTACTTACCTTATGTAAGGGAGATTTGGAAAATGTATAAAAGGGTGAGATGAGAACTTGGAAGTGATAGTGATGAATAAATAAGGAGAACGAGGAATAAAATAATGAAGACAAATGATCCCCCTAAGTTTCAACCTAAGCCACTCAACAAAGTGAATTTTTTTTTTATATAGAGGGCTCACTAGGTAGAGAACCTTCACCACATCTTCTATACCCCTTATGCTCAACGTAGGTAGATGAAAAAATAGAAGAACAAAAACCAATAGAAGGTAAAAAAGAGGATATCATTATTGTCATTTATAGAGTAATGTTGGTAGGCATGCCTGTAGTACCATTATCACTGAAGTGGGATGTCGCTTCTTTAGAAGTTCAAGGAAGATAATTTAGATATGATAGAAAGGAAGCATGTGATAAATTCCTTAATCATGAAGATTTTGTAAAGATCCAATCCTTTCTAAAATTAATTTGGAAAGTAAAAATTGGTGATTACAAAATAAGATGTGAAGAAAGGAAGGATCAAAATCTTGAAAAAAGTGAACAATAGAATGAAAATGAGATAAAAGAGATGATGGAGGAATTCCTTTCCATCAACCCTAAGGAAGGAAAATAATTGTTAATCAGGTAGGGGTTTTGATTCTAACAGAGTGGGATATTGTTGATGCTATAGAATTTTGTGTCATGATTAAATCTAAGAACCTACATGGTTCGGAAGAAGAAGCTAAGTTGAAGGTGAAAGGATCGACATGGAGCCATAATTGTGCTACTTTAGCTATCTGGGAACTTTCTAACGAATATAGGAAGCCATATATAGTAGGCATTAGTGTAGGGGAACCCAACCAAGAAACCTAAACCATGAAGAGATTGAAGGCATATGGAAGGAGTCATGAAGAAAACAAGGTCAATTGGGAGTTATTAAAGTGAATCATGGCATTTGAAGGAAAAATTGATGATTTAATGGTTAATTGTCCTAATAGTTTTGACAAGGACCCTAGGACCAAATCTTTGTCAAAGGGGATTAATAGCACCCTAAGGAGTTTAAATGGCTTTTAGAGAGTCAATAATAATGTAATAATCCTAAATGAATCAAAATATCAGAGTTTGAGGGGTTAAAAGTTAGGAGAAATGAATAAATTGTAAGTTATAATTTCATATTTTTTAATTATAATAGTTAGTGAGAATTAGGAGGCAAATTAAGTTATAAGTTTATTTTTGTGTTTAATGATTTCCAACTAATTGGAAACAGTTTGGGGGGTTGAGATAGCTTATTTAGCCTAGTTAAGGCATGGAATGGATAGGTGTGGAAGGTGGGTATTCAATCTATTTAATTCTTGCATGATTTGAGTGTTTGAATGATTTTATCATACCATTTACAATATTGTTTAATTCCTTGCATGATTTTTTGATAAGTTTTGAATCATATTCATGTTTTGGTGCTGATAGGTGCAAGGGTTTTGAGTTTCTATTAACATAGTTTTGATTGGAATCATAATGACTTGGTCCATTTATTGAATGACCATTTGATTATCAGGAAATAGAATTATTCTAACATGTATGATAATGTTATAACAATAAATGTGTAGGGAAACTAAGGATTTGCAGTGTACCCTAAGAGTTTGGTGGATTTAAGTACTTGAAAGGTGAGGCTAGCATATATCAATAGAGGATCTACTTTAACAAGACCATATTTTGGTGATTTCAACAGTTTCATATGACTAAGGAAATGGTGTAGGAACCTTCAGTTGAGTATGGAAATTTTGGTAAGTTGGTATGTTGAAAAACTCTTATTTTTGGAGCATTTGGGTGCTGGTTTTAGGGCTTTCGTATAAACTGGTGTTTTGAGTTAAAATTAATTTTTTAATTATTTGATTTGGTACAAAATAAATATTGTAGATAGTTTCATAGATTTCAGACAAATATTATGGGTGGTTCCTTTGTAAAAGTGGGTGTTTTGGGGCTTAAAAATAGTGTTAGGTGTGAAGACAGTAGGGTATGGTCCCAAAAAATAGTATCTAAGTTTTTTATACATTGTAGTAGGATGAAATAGGTGTTTGAAAACATAAATTTTTTCCAAGTTATTTGGAAAATTTTTGAGAAAATGGCCAAAAATAGTCATTGGAGATCTAGTAGGGCTATTAGGCCTAGTGAAGGAGTAAACTTGGATTTGTGTACTTGGAGAGTGGATAGAACTTTGGACCCTATTGAATATTTTTGTAATAGGTGGGAAAAAGTGGAATAAATCCTTGGAAGGCATAAGGGATGTGGGTAAGTATATTTTCCCTATTGTAACCTTAAGGTGCCTTTGGAACACTTAACCACAACAAGGTGATTGAAGCCATTTGCAAGAAATTTTGAATAAGTTGTCTAATTCCCTAAACCTTTTGCATCAAGTTATATCAGAGAGTAGAGAGTAGGTCCTTGAGGTAGATATTTTATTGATTGGTGGAAGAGATGGCTCCAAAGAATTAGATGGCAAGAGAGATTGAAGAGATGAGGGAGGCTCTTGAGAATGAGGAGAGGGAGAAGGGAGAATTAGAAAAAACAATAGAGAGGTAAGAGTGGTAGATGAGAAGGGAGAGGTTTCATTTTTTATGAAAGATGAAATCCTTAGAAAGGGAAAGAGGATAACCTAGGAGAGAAGAGGTTCTAGAAGATAATAATGAGGCAGAAGAGGAGTACAATGGAAGACAAGCACATGGAGGGAATAAAGAAGAAGATGCTCCTAAGGAGAGGATGTTTGTGAGGTTGATCAAGGTAGTGCAAGGCACTTTTGGAAGAATCAATGTGGATTTTCCAATGTATGATGGAAAGATGGAGAGTGAAGAAGTTCTTGGATGGATAGAAGTACTTGAGAACTAATTTAAATTGAAGGATGTAGATGAAGATGAGAAAGTGAAGTTGGATAAGGCTAGATTAAGGGGTAAATCCCCTACATGGTGGAAAATAATTCAAACTGAAAAGATGTATATAGAATTGGACATTATTACAAGGTGGGATAGGATGAAGGCAATGGTGAAAGGTCAATTTTTTACCAAATGACTTCACCATTCAAACAAAAAGATATGGATGTGATAAACTACATCAAACAATTTCACAAGATAAGCACAAGGAGAGGAGTAGAATATGAAAAAGAGAAAGTGGCTAGGTATCTCAATGTCCTTAGATTTAATATACAAGATGAGATAGGTCTGAATGTACCTAGAAAACTTGGAGAATGTTTTCAACTTTTTCTTAGGGAAAAGGAAAAGATAGACAAGGAAACAACAATATGGGAGGATCATCAATGAGAGGTAGAGGAGGAAGGACAAACAATTAATTTAAAAATAACAATAATAAGGAAAAAGGTAAAGACTTTGGTACAAAGAAGAGAGGTGGTTATAGAGGTGGAATATTTGGTGGTGGAAGAGGAATACATACATTTACTGGTAGATGTTACCACCATAATGAAATTGGACATTCATCTTTTAAATGTCCGAAGTCAAAATAATCAAATAGGGGGAAAGATGGAAGGGTACATTTGACACACTAAGATGAAAGAAAATAAGACATGGAGCCACTAGTGGTAGAACCAAAATTGGATGGAGAATTTCTTATGATAAGGAAAGGTAAACTACTATAGAAAATACAACATGTATCAATTTTTTTTAAAAATTTAATCCATGGGAAGTTGTTGAAATTAATCATAGATTCAAGTGCTCATGAAAATTTATTTTCATTTGATATGGTATCTAAGTTTGTATTGAAAACATTGAATCATAAGAATCCTTACAAAGCCACTTGGGTAATCCAAGAGCAGCATATTGAGGTTAGACAAAGGTAGTTTTTTATTTCTCAATTAGACCATATCAGGATCATGTGCTTTGTGTTGTCATTCCAATGAAATGTGGATAGATTATCTTGTGTAGTTCATGGCAACACTTAAGGATGATAATTATTGATGGTTACTCTAATAGTTACTTGGTACAAAAGGATGGTGAACAATTCAATTTGGCACCTTTTCCTTGTAGGGAAAAGAGAGAGAACATAGTGATCTTTTTTGGAGAAAAAATAAAATTGTGTGTCAAGGGATTTAATGAAGCTGACACATGTTAGAAGAAGGGTAAAACATTGCAACAGGACTGGCTACATGATATTCCTAAGAAGTAAGTGATTGGGACATGAAAAAAGTAAAAGTGAGGGAAATTGATTGTCCTATCATAAGGGATAAAAGTGGTATCATACCTCTAGAGTTATAGAGACAAGAAGACCAGAAGGGTGAGGCTAAAGGAGATGAAAATTTTTAGGGACAACCAGTCAAGTTTGGTCTTAAACAAGGGCCCAAACATATGGTTTTTTGATACAAGAGCACACTTAGGCTAACCTCCATAGTTATGCTATTTTGGCTTGTATCTGACATTGGCCAAGTCAGAGTAGTGTGTGTTTATTTTAGACATTATAAGGTCAATGAAATGTGGGCTAGATGAGTTAGTCATTAGGACTAAGGTCACCAATTAGTCATTGTTAGTAGTTTTTAAATTGCCTAGGCTTAGAGGCTTAGTGTTGGATTTGAGCTATTAAAGTGTCCTAAACACATGAGTGATGTAATAGAGATGCCTTGAGGCCATAAATGAAGTTGGTTCCTTGAGATATAGAGGTTAGAGGTCCTAAAAGTTAAGATGGTGGCATGAAGGCAAAAATGCCAAATGTTGTTAAAAAGTTGTCACGACAACATTTGTAATAATGGCAAATGTTGCATGCAACTCAGTTACATAGGATCCCCTAAAAGATAGGAGTGGGAGATTGATTGAAATAGCCTAAAAAAATGGAGAAAGGCATATAATATCATTGAAGGCTCAAATCTCAAGGGGAGAGATCATTGTAATAAGTTTTTGAATTGTGAATATAGCTCTGCAACTCTGTTTTGAGAGGAACCCGAGAATTTCAGTGTGACAGTGATACTAGATGGATTACATGTTTTAATTTAGTGATAGAATACTTTTCATAGGACTTTTATAATACATTTTAATTTTGGTAGCAAGTTGATTTGAGTTGTTTTGTTGTCTTGAATAAATTGTTTAAGGACTAGAAGGTTTCCTGGTCTTGTCCTGACCAATTTGTCATTTCATGGCTCTCCGATGAAATCTAGCCATGGGATCCTCTTGAGGGTAGATGAAAATGTTAGGGGAGCCATTAGTATATATATATATAGGATTAGGAGTCATGAAGTGTTGAGCAACTATTTTTAATGGAAAGCCCTAGGCCAGTTGTGAGTACCCAGTTAGAGGCTTGATAATGTTAAATAGAAGATTATATGTAGGGGTTTGAATTACAGTATGGGGAAAGTATAGTTATAGGTTTGATATGATAAATTCATGTCATGTTAGAATATTTTTGAACCCACCAATCCATTTGGTCGAGGTTTGAACAAGAAACCAGTGAGGTCCTACAAATTAGGCCTTTTAGTCCTATTAGACCTAGATATTAGAAACCCTATGTACGGAGGGTGTAGGAGTCTAAAACATTCCAAATTCTTCACAAAATGCAAAAGGGTGTCCAAATGTGGGATTATATTTCCTAGTTGTTTGGAAAGTTTTTGCAAGAAGTGGAAAAATGTCTCTAGTAAAGGCTACAAGGTAATAGGCCTAATTAGGCCTCCTAAAGACCAAGTCTTGAACCTGATAAGGAAAGCATTGAAGATCCTTCTAAATGGATCCAAATGGAAGATATATGAATGTAAATTAAGAATTATACATTCTTGAAATGAATTTCATGAATGGAGATAAGTTGCTACTTAGATCCTTCTAAGTGTGGGAGAAAGTAGTGAAGTAACTAAAGGCTGTTAGTCTTTTAAGGTGAAGCACAAGGTGTGAGACTCTTGGAGAAGAGTTGGATTAGGTCTTAGTTAATCATCTAAGCCTAATAAGGACCTAAAGGAGATTAGGTTCCTAGAAGAAGACAAGGAAGATCTTCTTAGCAAGGTGTGCAAGAAAACCTTGGAACACTCATCATTTTTTATACTGACTTTTATGGTAAGTTGAATGCAGGTTATAGCAACATAAGATGACACTTTGGGACTTCATGTTTCCTATCAAAAACCAAGGTTCAATACCATCCATGAAGTATAAAACCAATTGGACCAAGGCAGGTGACTCTTGGGACAAAAGATTGTTGTCTTGTGGGGAGTATCATGCAGGGGCACCCAAGCAAGAAACCAAGACCATGAATAAATTGAAGGCATATTGAAGGATTCATGAAGAATACAAGGTCATTTGGGAGTTATTAAAGAAAATAATGGAATTTGAAGGAAAAAATGATGATGTAATGATTAGTTTTCCTAAGGGTCTTTATAAGGACCCTAGGCCCAAATATTTGTAAAAGGGGTCCAATAGAGCCTAAGGAGTTTAAATAAGTTTTATAGAGTCAATAATAATATAAGAAGTTAGGAGAAATGAATAAATTGTAAGTTATAATTTCAAATTTTTGAATTATAATGGTTAGTGAGAATTAGGAGGGAAATTAAGTTTTATGTTTTCTTTTTGTTTAATGATTTCCAACCAATTGGAAATAGTTTGAGATGTTTAAATAACTTATATAATATTGGTTAAGACATGGAATGAATATGTGTGGAAGGTGGGCATTCAAACTATAGGGATTATTCATTAATCAAGCAATAAGGCAGTTTTTATTGAAAATTTTTATGGTTATTTGAATTTTGTATTGGATATAAGTTTTGAAATGATTTTATCATACCATTTACAATGTCTTTTAAGTCCTTGCATGACTATTTGACCATTTATGAATTATATTCACATTTTGGTGCTAATAGGTGCAAGGGTTTTGAGTTTATATTAACATAGTTTTGATTGGTATCATAATGACTTGGTTCATTTCTTAAATGACCATCTTATTCTCAAGAAATAGACATATTATAACATGGATTATAATTTTATAACACTAAATTTTGAGGGAGACTAAGAATTAAGTCCTTGAAAGGTGAGGCTGGCATATAGCAGAGGATCTGCTTCAACAAGACCACACTTTGGTGATTGGAAAAGTTTCATATGACCAAAAATAAGGTGTAGGAATATTCAGTTGAGTTTGGAAGCATTTGTATGTCGGTATATTGAAAAACCCTTATTTTTGGAGCATTTGGGTGAGGGTTTAAGGATTTCATACAAAATTATATTTTGGGTTGAAATTAACTGTGGAATCATTTAATTTGGGACAAAATACAATACTCTATAGATTTTCATAGATTGGGGACAAAGATTTGGGGTGGTTCCTTTATAAAAATGGGTGTTTTGAAGCTTAAAAACAATGTTAGGAGTGAGGATAGGAGGGTATGGTCCTAAAAAATATTATCTAAGTTTTTTATATATTGTAGTAGGACAAAATGGGTGTCCAAAAATATAGATCTGTTACCAAGGTGTTTGGAAAAGTTTTGAGAAAATGGCCAAAAATAGTTGTTGGAGACCTAGTAGGGCTTTTAGGCCTAGTGAAAGAGTAAACTTTGGTTTTAGTGCTTGGAGTGTTGAAAGAACTTTGGAACCTTTTGAATCTTGTTGTGATAGGTTGGAAAAAGTGGAAGAAAGAGTTGGAAGGAATAATGGATGTGGGTAACTAGATTTTCCCTATTGTAGCCTTAAGGTGCCTTCGAAATAGTTAACCACAACAAGGTGATTGAAGCCATTTGCAAGAAAATTTGACTAAGTTGTTTAATTCCCTAAACCCTCTATGACATACATTAACCCCAATTTTAGGGGAATTATTGTAATAAAGAGAGCCTCTGACACATGAGGAGTGGAGATAGAACATTTGACTCTAGATGTAGTCTAAATGGATAAAGAAATTTCCATGTGGGAAAACTTGAGAAGCATGATTACTAGAGTAAATTTGAGCATACTTTTAGGGAGTACAACAAGTCATGGGAAACAAATATTTATTTGTATAAAAATTTGTATCTCTTGGAGAAAAAACTATAAGAGGCATCTATTACTGCTTCTACAAGTTCATCTACACCATTTTCATCAAGACCACCTCCCACCACTTCTATTGAAGGAAACTCATAGACTATTGTTGTATATTCTCCTCTTTTTTCTACTTCAGAACCAATTGTCGAAAAACCTACTTACTCAACAAATCTAACCAAGGCTCAATTGATGAATAAAATAAAAGAGTTGGGGGGTAATCTAGAAGACACATAATAAGAGTCATCCTTGAAGCAAAAAGAGATGTCGAGCTTAGTTTTGACTCATTTAAATATGAAGGTTGATAGTAGGCTATTGCACATTTATTCTTTGATTGATTATTTTTTGAGGATATTATAATTGTTGATAAGGATATAGAGGTGGCAGAACCATTGTTTGATAAGATGGTAAAAAGGGGAAATGAGTTAAAAATGATTTTGTAGCCTCTTAGATACATGTTGATAAGCTTGCAATAGTTTAGGAAACCTATTTGTTGGTTAAGTCAATTCAAGACTTCCAGGTATTGCCAAAAATCATAGAGAAGAAAGTCATAGAATTAATAAATAATTTCAATGAGTTACATGATACACTAATGGCTGGACTATTAGATAAAGATGGAGTTGTC
This sequence comes from Chamaecyparis obtusa, assembly GCA_027943335.1. NCBI lineage: Eukaryota > Viridiplantae > Streptophyta > Pinopsida > Cupressales > Cupressaceae > Chamaecyparis > Chamaecyparis obtusa. The sequence continues at coordinate 123,501 of BSBK01006707.1, forward strand.
AAGCCTTTTCAATTATGGATGGAATAGGAAGAGAAAGTTATTAACTCTCAGGTTGACTTAATTTTTGAAGACCTCGATATTAATATGATAGAGAACAACATAGATAAAATCATAAGTATGGGTGTATTATTTGAATCATTTGAGAGGGAATCCAAATAGGTGGAAGTCAAGTACACTCTCTATAGGGAAAAGGAAGATAAGGATATAAGTTTTACTTGCCCATCTTATGAAGAATATAGTAAATATATGGAAGTGTACCTAAATGAAGATTAAAAGGAAAAAAGTCTGTCATGTAACTATTTGATGTGACATTTTGTCAACTACTTTTGGAATATTCTATAGTATCTTATCTCTATTTGAGCATTAAGTATTGTCATTAGTATCAAAGATGACCAGTCAGTTACCTATGCTATTTAGTCGGTAAAAGGAATTACTACAAGCTACATATGCTAGTCGGTTAACTAGATAAGCCTTCATATCGAGTTATCTAAAGGAAATACTGAGATTAAAAAGAAAATAGTTCTAACCGAGCACCAGAGTAGTTTTAATGAGAATCAATGTATACCGATATCAAGTGTCAGTAAACACCGAGTAGACTGGACATCAAGCACCAATGTATTCACCAAGTAGTATTGATAGTGTTTACCGAGCAATCCAGGAAATACTATAGTAATAAGTTTTGGCACATTTATCTATGAAAATAGTTACAATAGAATCATAAAATGTTTTACCAAGATCAAGGATCATTTTTATAGATGTAATCATTAATTGTGATTATGATCTCTATGTAAGTGTTATATCTAGGTTATTTTTGTATACCGTAGATCTTTGGGTTTTTCCTAAGATGATGAAAACCTAATTAGGTCATGGAAGTTTAGATAGTCATAGACGTATGCTACATAATTGTAATTCATGTCATTTTGACACAAGAGATATGCAAAGGACAAGAAGGATATCTTGAAGCAAGAAGCCATCTTCAAGACATCAGTTATTAGACAAGGTTGAGTAGAAAACATAGATATTCAAATTATACAGAATTAGTCAAGGCTACCAAGCATTTCAGAGGAAAGATATTTGTATATTAAGGTGATATACATTCAATACTACATAGATCTAACTCAAACAAAGTTAAGTTGTTAAATAAAGATACTTTTTGTTATTCTCTTATCATTGTAATAGAGTTAGCAAAATCTCTTAACAAAGTAGACCTAAGAGTTTTATTGTAAAAATCCTAACTGAGTGCACACTCAAGTAGTGTTGTTAAAATCCTATAACCAGGTAGATCTAGCTGATCTAATTGTTACTCCTAAGAAGGTAATATCATCAGAAGTGATCATAACTTATAATCTTAATCAGAAAACTTTATTATCTGTAGTAGTGAAGAATTTGTGGGTGTCATCCCCACTGTAGTTTTTCCCTTCTAATAAGGGTTTCTACGTAACCAAAATACTTTTGTTATGTGATTAATTTATTATTTTTTTTCATGCAATTTACATTTACAAGTTAATTGAATGAATGATGCACACAATGGATTCAATTGGATAGATGAGTTTAGTACTATTTTCTGATTAAATTTTGAAGTTAAAATTTTTAGAGGGCACTGATTCACCCCTCCCCTCTCAGGACCCTATCTCTCCATTCCAAAAATTGGTATCAGAGCATAGATCTCTTATTAGATGGTTTAACCACTAAAGAGTAAATATATAATCATGAAGAGATACAAGTTGGACAAAACATTAGAGAATCAAAAGATCTAGATGCAGATGTTTATTGAGCAATACAAACAAGCCAAGGATGAATTGAAAAAGTTACTAGTATAGAGAAAGAGTATGTGGCTATTAGGGAGTGTGAGACTAACTACCATTAAGAAGATATTGATGACCCATTTGAGAATTTAGGATCTAGCTTAGGTAGTATTTCTAACAGTTCTGAAAGTGCAATATCTGATTTATCAAAGAAAAATCTTCATTTGACTGAACAAATGAAAGCCCTATAGATCTTTCAGGAGACACAAATGGTGAGAATGATTGATGCAATGAACAATGCTACACAAGCTGAACAAGAGAGGAATTTGGCTATCGAAGATAGAAGATAGATGACTGAACAACTTCAAGTAAAAGAGACTAAGATATAGATACTTACCGAGCATCACTTTGAAATATCCAATTGGATGATTATTGTAAGTTAGAAGATCAACTGAGTAAATGGTGAATTGACAAGAAAACTTGAAGATATTGCAGTACTCAGGGAAGAGAATCAGAAATTGAGAAATGAAGTAAAAATGCAGAACAACACAATGAGATGATGAAAAAGGCTAAAGATAGTTCAAAGAAAATTGATGATTTTATTATCAGTCAAAGAGGACTTTGAAGCACCACTGGATTAGGCTATACCGAGCAAGGTGAATCATCCAAGAAATATGAATAGGTGAATAACAATCTAAATCAGAGACCCAAGACATTGACATGCTATCACTATGGAAAACCAGGACATACTTCAAATGTTTACAGGAGTAAAGCACAAGGTAAACCTAAACTCACTCCCAAGTTTAATGGTTACTGTTATAATTGTAATAAGTTTGGACATCAAGAATATGAGTGTAGATCTAAGTTGAATAGGACTCCTAACAAACCTCACATGGAGAAACTATGTTACACTTATAACAAGCGTGGACACACCTCACAAGAGTGTAAAATAAAGATGAAGCAAGTATGGACACTGAAAGGATGGAACAAAGCCTATCAACTGAAGAGATAAGGCAATGCTTAAACTTGGGATTATAACACATGGGTTAACTGCATTATTTGTGGAAGGTATGGACACATTGTAGCTAATTGTACAAGGAAGAGATGGGTTAGAAAATCATGAAGCTAGACAGGTACTAGTATGGCATGTTTACATTGTCACAAAGTTAGTCACCTATGTAAAGATTATAGAGACTGAGCACCAGAAGAACAAATATTTGAGAATAGCAACACAATTAGAGATATCATGAGGATCAAAAACACTATGTGGAGAAAGGCATCAAATGAGAATGTTGAGTCAAGCAATGCAGTCAGTGAAACCTTGTCCATTGGATTGGGTGACATCGGCACCTCCACCTAAGGTGAAAAAGGTATGTATGGAACTGATATTCCAAATTGATCTTATCTTACATACAAATCCTTATATTTGATGTACACATACCAAATCTACATGAATTAAGATGCATTACAGTTTATAAGTTTTGAGCTAAAAAATTCATACGGTCGGTATATGCAAGACCAAGTAAAGAGTTACCCTTTGGTGACTATCATGCAAGGTTAACTGAGTATCAATATTAACCAAATGAAAAAGTTATGTGTTAATCGAGTTATTGATATGTTGTGGTAATCACCGAGTTGACAGTTGTTGCCAAGCTATAAGTATGTTAAGAATTTATTACAAGTACTTTTGAGTGGGAATTTGAAAAAGGTTATAAATATACAGAGAACTTGGTTCATTCTTCACCAAGAGATTTCGAAGAGAAAGAATTTCTAGAGAGTGATTTTAGAGAAAAGAGTTTCAGGTGCATTCAAAGAAGTTTCAGATTCAACCAAGTATGTTCATCACTATTTTCGAGTAAGTAAAGTTACTACTGAGAAAATTCAAAGTATTTACCAAAACCCTAAGTTAAGAAAATGGTGTCTGCATCAAAGTCTAAATGTGTAGAGGAGGATGAAATAAACTTGATTGTGTTAGCTACCTATGAGGAACCCTGATACAAACTTCAGCCCGAAGTTGCATAAAAAAGTGATCTAGTGGGAGCTCTTCCAAGCATACCACCTAGGCTTCTATTAGTTGAGGATGTAAGATCATACATTCACTACAAGATTGGTGAAATAGGTGATTTTGAGATGTATGTAGTGTATTAGAGGCTTTGTGGAGATGATGGAAGACTAAAATATGAATATAAACAAATTGAAAGAATAGGTTTAATAAATGTCCTAAGTTTTCTGAAGACTTTGAAAAATGAATGGATTAAGGTTGTGCTAAGTCAGTTTCATGATGGAAAGTTTTGGTTGGATGAGCTGGTTAAAGTTACCAAGAGCATGATTCACATTGTCACTAGGTACCCAAAAACTGACAAGTCCAAATCATTTCATAGTGTGTCTAGGGCTCATATTGAGAAGAATACCAGAGCCGAGTGGAATGGTCGAGCACTAAAGATTGGTTCAATAAAAGATGCAAAGGTTAAATTTTCAGCTCATGTCATTGTTGGATACAATTGTCTAAGGGAGATCGTTGGATACAATTGTCTAATTGTGTTTTGTCTTTGATGTCACACAAATGTCATATCAATAAGTAGTTCTGTGTGTCTACTGTGCTCAGTCGGTCAACAAGGCAGTTTTCAGTGTCTACTAAGATCTCTCAGGTGTCAAAGGAAAGTATGGCAGAAAATAGTGTTAACTAAGCTTCAATGGTTATCGAAGGAAAGTTAGTGTTTACCGAGTTCACTCGGTCACCAAAGGAAATCTTTTCAGGATCAGTGTTTACCAAGCAAGGTCGGCCCAATAAAGGATTTTGTTAATTTAAGAAATAAAGTTTGTTTATTCCAGCCGACTGTTGTAATGAGTGTTAATGTTTGTAATGATTATTAGTGCTGACTTGACAATCTGAATGGTATATATAGAAGGTCAAGTGGTGAATTCTATGTGGGAACAATAATGTGCAAGTGTGGAAGTTTGTGAGAAAACATGCAAATCATTTTGAAGGAAGGTGTGTGTGAATTTTGAAGGATGGTTAGATATCCTTGAGGAGTAGTGAAGATTTATTTGATCAAGAAGGATCTAGTGAAGTAGAATAGAGATCTGTAATCAGTAATTCAGTTGCATCATTATTCAGGTCATTTCATTGTTACTTTCTTACCATTGTAGCAGTGATTTCAAAATCTCTTAACCAAGTTGGTTTAACAGCCATTTTGTAAATCCTCTAACAAGGTGACAGTTCTATTGAATTATTTCAAGACCTCTTACAAGGCCACTCCTAATAGGGTGATTAAATCCTCTAACAAGGTCACACCTAACAGTGTGTTTTGTAACCTTTTACCAGGTTGGCTCCTAACAGGGCATCACTTCAGAAGAGTGAAAAATAGTAACTAGTTACATTGGTGGTTTTTCCCATATTAGGTTTCCACATTAAATCTAGGGTCTCTTGTGTTCATGTTATTTTCTTTATGCATGCATGTTAATCATTGATGAATGCTTAAGAATAGTTATAATTAATACTCACTGCAATAATCGAGTTTCAACATTTCTTTATATGCTTACTGAGTGATAGCAGTAAATGAATTAATAAGACATCTAAGGGATTTGTGATAATAGTTTTATGGTTAACTGATTCACCCCCCCCCCCCACCCCCCTCTTAGTTACTCCATCTATATTTCCAACAATTGGTATCAGAGAATTTGGTGCTTGCAGGAAGGGTTTCAAGGACCTAAGCTAAAGATCATGATGTCTTACAAGAGATAAATTCCAAGGCTTAACAGAGATAAACTTTCAGCATGGCAATGTCTCATGAGACTTCATCTGGCTTGCATTGGTGATTCAAATGTAAATATCTTGATGAAGAATATACAACTCCTACTGGCACATTATCTATTAAAGACATTGCAGAGAGAAAGAACCATAACACCATGATGATAGACATTGCATCAACTCTTAGCTATGAAGAATTTGATAAGATCAAAGACTGCACAACTGCTTATGCAATGTGGAACAAGCTGAAGAAAATTTATGGTGGTGATGACAATGTGAAGAGAGCCAAAGCAGAAAGCCTAAGAGGACAGTTTGATCAGATGAAAATGAGAGAAGATGAAAACATTGCAAAATATGTTGAAAGGATCAAGGCAAGTGTTAGTGCAATCAGAGCTTCTAGAGGAACAATTGATGATGAAACTATTATAAGTAAGGTTCTCAGAACATTACTCCCTATCTATGCAATAAGAGTATCTACTATTCAAGAAAGAAGATGTGAAGAAAATCAAAATATAACTTTAGATGCCTTAGTGGGAAGATTGACAGCCTTTGAGTTGGATAACTATGACAACTATGTTCCAACTTCCAAAAATATTGAATCAATATTTGAGGCCAAACTTTCACTTAAGAAGGGAAAGAAATTAAAGGACATCGAGTCAGAGAGTGAAGAAGAATCAGAGGAAAGTTCTGATAGTGATCTTGAAGTTATTGAAGCATTACTTGCAAAGAAATATTCTAGAGGCAGAGGTAAATACAAAGGTAAAACTCCCTTAATCTATTTTTCATGTGAATAAATTGGTCATATTGCAGCTAGGTGCCCAAACAAGAAAAGCAAGGATGAGAAGAATGGTTACAAGTACAATGGCAAGAAGAATTTCAAATCATTCAAGGATAAAGGTAAGAAAACATGTTTTATGGCTAAGGATTCTGATAATAGTGAAGATGAAATTGTCTACATTGCTGTAAAAGATGAATTTGAAGATGATGAAGATAAGATGGGACTTATCTCTCATGTAAGCAAAAATGATACATGGATCATAGACAGTGGATGTTCATATCATATGACTGGTGACAAAACAAATTTTGAACACCTTGAAGACTATGATGCTGGTAATGTAAGGTTTGGAAACAATGAACCTTGTTGCACAAAAGGAAGAGGACGAATCTCATTAACCAAAGAAATTATATGTGATAATGCATATTGGGTTGAAGGACTAAAGCATAATCTTCTAAGTGTAGCACAACTAATCAACATTGGATTCAAGGTTGAATTCATGCATGGCAAAGCAAGACTACTGGATGACAAGGGAAAACTGATTGGATCAGGCATACAAACCAAAGGTAACTTGTTTTATCTTGATCTTGGTGAATGCTCATGTTTTGTTGTTCAAATTGAAGAAAGTTGGTTATGGCACAAAAGGTTATGTCATGTAAATTTTGACAATATGGTGAAAATAAGAAAATTCAAGAAAGTAAGAGGTATTCCTACTTTGAAGAAACCTGATGTTGGTCTATGCAAGAATTGTCAGATTGGTAAAATGGGAAAGACTAGCTTTAAAAGTAAAAAACTATCAGTTTGAAGATATTTTGGAAATTGTGCATACTGATTGTGTGGACCTATTGGAATTGACAACTATACTAGAGAAAAATTCTTTATTCTCTTTGTTGATGATTACTATAGAATGATGACTGTTATGTATTTAAGAGAAAAGTTAGAAGCATTTGAGAAATTCAAATGGTATTTGGCAAGAGTAGAAAAGGAAACATGGAAAAGAATAAAGTGTTTTAGATCAGACAGAGGTGGTGAATTCATCTCCCATGACTTCAATAATTTTTGCATTGAAAGAGGAATCAAAAGATAGGTATCAACCCCAAGAACTCCTGAGTAGAATGGAATAGCTGAAAGGAGGAACAAATCTATCATGGATTGTTAAAGGACTCTAATGATTAAAAAGAACATTGCTATGAAATACTGGAAGGAAGCTATCAGCACTATAGTTCATACCTTAAATCAAGTACAATTGAAGAAAGATACATTCAAAACTCCTTATGAGTTATGGTATGGCTATAAACCCAATGTAAGTTACCTGAAAGTATTTGGTAGTAAATGTTACATCTTAAAATAATCTAGAAAAGGCAAATTTGATGTGAAAAGTGATGAAGGAATATTTTTGGGATATTCTTGCAGGAGTAAGGCATATAGATGTTTGAATTTGTCTACTCACAAAATCATAGAAAGTGCACATGTGAAAGTTGATGAGTTTGCAGAAAAGACTGAAGAAGAAAGCAAAAAGGAACTAGAGGATTACAGGAGATTTGTTTACATTGAACTTGATACATTACCAGACACATCTGTCAATAAGGAGATTGCATCTACCGAGCCTAGTATAGTAATTGAGTCAAAAAAAGAAGTTGAAACTGATTCACAAGAAGAAGTTCAAATAGAGTCACAAGGAACCGAGTCTTAGTCTGAAGCTACCGAGAAAATATCTACCGAGCCCGAGTAACCAAAACTTGAAGATGAAATTCAAGAAGATGACAATGTAACTCATTCAATAGGCAAGGAACCTATATTGGCCAAGTATGTCAGGAGGCATCATACACCAGATTAGATTATTGGAAACAAATTAGAAGGTACTATGACAAGAAGTAAACTAAAAGGTACATGTTTACTTGCTGATTTTGAACCTAGAAATGTCAAAGATGCATTGGAAAATGAAAGTTGGTTTGAGGCTATGAATGAAGAAATAGAACAAATAGAGAAGAACAAAACATGGACTCTTGTACCTAGGCCTAAAGATAAAAATGCAATTGCATCAAAATGGGTATTCATAAATAAGTTGAATGAAGACGGTCAAGTATCAAGATACAAAGATAGATTCGTGTGTAAAGGATATTCTCAAGAAGAAGGCATAGATTATGGTGAGACTTTTTCCCCTGTTGCAAGATTAGAAGGTGTAAGGACTCTACTTGCATATGCAGCACATAAAGTATTTAAGGTATATCAGATGGATGTAAAATCTGCATTTCTCAATGGTATTCTTGATGAAGAAGTCTACATTGAGCAACTTGAAGGTTTTATTGATCCAGACAAAAGGAATATGGTCTGCAAGTTACACAAAGTTTTGTATGGTCTGAAACAAGCCCCTAGAGCATGGTATGAAAGATTACATAACTATCTTATTCAGATTGGTTTCAAAAGAGCTAATGATAACAGTAGTTTGTACATCAAGGAAGGACCAGATAACAAAATTGTTTTGGCAAAAATATTTGTGGATGATACTATGTTTATAGGTAATGATGATCAATGCAGAGAATTTTCAAAGAAAATGAACAAAGAATTTGAAATGTCTATGTTTGGTCAAATAAAGTTCTTTGTTGGTCTTCAGATTCAGAAAAACAAGAATGGTATCTACATTACTCAGTCTAAATACATCAAGGAAATACTTAAGAAGTTTGGTATGGAAGATTCAAAACCAGTTGGTACCCCCATGTGTACTTGACTGAAGCTTACCAAAGATGATGATTCAAAAGAAGTAGATTAGACCTTATATAGATCAATGATTGGAAAATTATAGTATGTAGTTCATACAAGGCCTGATATTGCCTTAGCAGTTGGTATAGTAGCAAGATTCTCAGCAAAACCCAGAGAAAATCATATGATGGCATTCAAAAGAATCTTGAGATACTTGAAAGGAACTAAAGATTATGGCTTGTGGTATAAATTTGGAGGCAATATGGACTTAAAAGTGTTTACTGATGCTGATTAGGCAAGAAAAATTGATGATAGAAAGAGTACAAGCGGTGGAGCTTTCTTTCTTGGCAAGAGGTTGGTATCTTGGACCAGTAAAAAGAAAAATTGCACATCCCAATCCACAATAGAATCATAATATCTTACTGCAGCAGTAAACTGCTCTAATATTGTTTGGTTTGAATAGTTATTGGAAGGCATGAAGGTTGAGATCAAAGAACTAGTTGTTATGTTTTGTGATAATACAAATGCAATAAATATTTCAAAGAATCCATTAATGCATTCCAAAACCAAGCACATTGCTATAAAATATCACTTTGTTAGAGAATTGGTGTAGGACAAGGAAATCAGATTGGAATATGTTCATACAAAAGAATAGATTGCAGATATATATACCAAGCCACTACCTAAGGATGCATTTTTGAATCTAAGAGGTAAGTTAGGGGTCATTCCCCTATCCGAAGTTTACTAAATAAAGTTTTAGTGATGCATCAACCATAGCATGTTGAAGATCAGTCAGTTGATGTACCTTAGTCAAAGAATCATTGCATATGAATTAGTACTTAAGGTACATTGGTATTCACCGGTAGTGTGTGAGTTGTCTTTGGCATGTGTTGTTAAAGAGGGAGAGTTTTCTATCATTTCAAGAAATTTCTAAGAAGGAGAATTTGAGAAGTTAAGAGGGAGAGTTTTCTAACTAAGATGAGAATCAGAATGAAGCTAAGGATATTGATGCAGGAGCATCTTGCATTCTTGGCAATCCTGTGTCACCAAAAAGATGTTTGCTGATTTTTGTGTTGTTCGGTTCCTGTTTGGATGGTTTTCTCTTTCCTGTGTTGGTTGGTTTCCTTTGAGTACTGATTTTGGTCGGTAGTCTCTATGTTGGTCAGTTTCCTTTTGATTACCAAGTTCGGTCAGTAGTCTCTACGTTGGTCGGTTTTCTCTTCTCCCGAGTTGGCTGGTTGCTTCGGTTGCCAAGTTCGGTCGGTAATTTCCTGGCGCTTGTTACTGCTTTGCTGCTGGTTGATTATCTTTGCTTATCGATGGGTTTTATTTTTTTTCCTATTGGGGCCAACGCATGCATTTATCAAGGGTCATAGAGTTAATGCTGGTATCCATTATTGGGAAGCTGGTGGTCCTTAATCTGACCGTTACTTCCATTGTTTATGGACCTGATGCAGGAGCATCCTGGGTATAAGAGCAATCTTGCATCACCCAAAAATATTTCTATTTTTGTATTCAATAAGGGCTATCTTGTGTAGAGTTGCTATTTATGGAAACTTGCTATTTTTAGTAAGTTGGTCTTATGATCTTGGAATGTTCTAATTTTACATATGGAGGTTCATCTCAGTCATATTAGCCTGCCAGCAAAGTTTCATGGCTAGATCAGGTCTAGTTTTGAAGATATTGAAGATTTTTGGTATTGGCAGCAGGGCACAGAAACTTCGAACTCAGTTTTGAAGGCTTTAGAGGCCCCGAATGAGGTTGAAAATTTGGGTGACAAGCACATTGCGCTGGTCTAGCCTCTAGAGCGCTTCGTGGCATTTCTAGAATGGGGTTATAATAGCCAATCAGGTCAACGGGTGATGACTTATGGTCTTCGAAAGTTGGGCCACTTGAAATGGCAGAAAATAATTTTTCTTCAAAATTTTTGTTTGGGTTTCAAAACTCATTTTGAGCCGACTTTGATGTAATAAATTGTAAAATAAAATAATTCTAAGTTTGGTCGGCCCTAAGGGCTAAATTTCTAGAACCTTCTCGGGCGGTGGAAATTGCCTATATAAAGAAGGCCCGTAGTGTTGTCTAGGGCAGTTCTGGATAGTAGATCTAGGTATTGATTCAAGGCTTTGTCCTACAGAATATTGTAAGGGAATGCCCATGTGGCTTTGCATATTGTAATTCTGAAAGTTTGTAATTCCACATTTGTGGAGATAATAAGAAGCCAAATTTTCTATTCTTGCATATTATTGTTGTTGTTTCTCTATTTCTGTTATGTGTTTGTGGTATTAAGGGGAGCACCCTTCATCAGGACCTGAAGGCCGACTCAATTCAGTTGACTCTTGTATAAATTTAGTGTCTATTTTTAGAGTTAGGAGAGTCAGAGATCAAAAAGTTAGAAGTTAGAATTTGATGGATCCTCACATGTTTGAGGACTTTTGAATTTATTGTAATATCTGGCCTAAACTGGGAAGGCCTTATAGCTTGGCATGTATACTATTTGTTGATGTAATTTAATGAAGATCTTGCTTTCTCCCTCTCACTTTCTGGCATTTTTCTTCCACATTGTGTGTTGAAGGCTTGGAACATTAGGGTGAGCCATAGCTTTGGCCCCTCATGATCCCTGCCCCTTGATCAGATATGTTCCTTATTCTATGTTTTCTATGAAATTTCATTGTGCTATGACATGTTGTGTTGCCATCAATGCCAAAGAGGGAGATTGTTGGATATAATTATCTAATTGTGTGTTGTCTTTGATGTCACACAAATGTCATATCAATAAGTAGTTATTTGTGTCTACTGTTCTCAATCAGTTAGCAAGGTGATTTTCGATGTCTACCGAGATCTCTCAGGCATTAAAGGAAAGTATGGGAGAAAATAGTGTTAACCAAGCTTCCATGGTTATCGAAGGAAATTTAGTGTTTACCGAGTTCACTCGGTCACCAAAGGAAATCTTTTTAGGATTAGTGTTTACCGAGCAAGGTCGGCCCAATAAAGGATTTTGTTAATTTGAGAAATAAAGTTTGTTTATTCCATCTGACTGTTGTAATGAGTGTTAATGTTTGTAATGATTATTAGTGCTGACTTGACAATCTGAATGGTATATATAGAAGGTCAAGTGGTGAATTCTATGTGGGAAGAATAATGTGCAAGTGTGGAAGTTTGTGAGCAAACATGCAAATCATTTTGAAGGAAGGTGTGTGCGAATTTTGAAGGATGGTTAGATATCCTTGAGGAGTAGCGAAGATTTATTTGATCAGGAAGGGTCTAGTGAAGTAGAACAAAGATCTGTAATCAGCAATTCAGTTGCATCATTATTCAGGTCATTTCATTGTTACTTTCTTACCATTGTAGCAGTGATTTCAAAATCTCTTAACCGAGTTGGTTTAACAACCATTTTGTAAATCCTCTAACAAGGTGATAGTTCTATTGAATTGTTTCAAGACCTCTTACAAGGCCACTCCTAACAGGGTGATTAAATCCTCTAACAAGGTCACACCTAACAGTGTGTTTTGTAACCTTTTACTGGGTTGGCTCCTAACAAGGAATCACTTTAGAAGAGTGAAAAATAGTAACTAGTTACATTGGTGATTTTTCCCATATTGGGTTTCCATGTTAAATCTAGTGTCTCTTGTGTTATGTTATTTTCTTAATGCATGCATGTTAATCACTAATGAATGCTTAAGAACAGTTATAACTAATACTCACTGCAATAACCGATTTTCAACATTTCTCTATATGTTTACTGAGTGACAGTAGTAAATGAATTAATAAGACATCTAAGGGATCTATGATAATAGTTTTGTGGTTAACTGATTCAACCCCCCCCCCCACCCCTTTCTCAGTTACTCCATCTATATTTCCAATAGTCATCGGTTACAAGATTTATCATTCAAGTAGACTGAACAGTGTGCCATGTGGAGCTGTTGACATTGCATACAAAATGGTCAAGAAAAGTTTCCAGTTAGATCTCACCAAGCTTCTGTTGAGACAAATTGAAGAGAACATGAAGACTATGTGGTCGGTGAAGTCTAACAAATGTAAGTTTGGATCCCTACTAGTTTTCATATTTTTCCATGTGTAATGATTTTTCCCTTCTCTCGATAATATAGAGTGGTCAACCGACAATCCAGTTATAGTGCAAATTTAAAAAATGATTACAAGCTTGGGAAATAATCTCAACAATGTTTTAGACCACTACTTTGAACAATTTAAGAGTAGAATGAATTCTCAGAGTAGAATTCCTAGTCAACTAGTGCAAGACTATGAGCAAGATATTTGTTTTCTTGTGGACACCGACCATACACAGATAAAGGTTGTGGAGCCTAGGAGTAAATGGCTAGCCCCCATGGGTTATGAAATGGATATTGACTTTTCTTCAAAATCAATTAAGGCTCTAATGGCTACATCAAAGGATGTAAATTCAGAAAGGTTTGGAACATATGAGGAGGCTAAGAAAAGAAAAAAAATAGGCCTGGTTACCAATAAGATAACTAAGAACTCCAAAAAAATGATGAAGACTCTAGTAGAGAAGTTTGGAGATGATACTAGATCATAAACAGTACACCGATTGAAGTTTCAACTAAAGGTTAGTTACTACTAACTGACAAATGACATGACAATGAAGAAATCAAGTTAGATAAAGGCATTGACTCTACATCAATTTACCCTTCATCAAATCCAAACAAGAAGCAGTTAGAAGTGCAAACAAGGGTAATCACAAGGTACACAATTGTATCCTCACCGCCACTGAAGAAAGGAGTTCTGAAGTTTACAAAACTAAAGGCAACAACACCGAAAAAGACATACACCAAAAGAGGTACAAAAACTACTGCTAAAGCCCAAGGAAAAGAAGAAAATTGATAAGGGGTAAGGAAGATTTAGATGATGAAGAAGATGATAATAATCAGTTTAAAGTTGTTAGCAATAAAAGTAGATAAATTAATGAAGTTTCTGAGGATATAATTGAGATTGGTGAACTCACTAATCCTGAAATCAATCGGTTTGAACACATGTCAACCGAGGACCATAATAATATAGAATAAGAAATCATCCAAATGATGATTCAATTCAAAAGAGTTCCAATTGAATTTTCCAAACATCTACCTAAGGCATTAGAGGAAATAATCACATAAAAATGGTCCTATGCCTTAGACACTGAGAAGAAAATGAGGGAACAATCCCTAGTTCTGGAAATACCAAAGTTGTCTATTCCTGAAATTGAGGAATACATGACTACATACTCGAAGAGATTTAGAGTGAAGAAATAGGCAATACAGATACTTGATAAAATTCTGGCAGATATAGATCAGTATATTCAACTCATCTAGACCTCAATAGTTGAAGCCTGAGAGTAAGCATAAAAGATGGCATTAGCCAAAACTTCTAAGAAGAAGCTAAAATCAAAAGAAATGGAATCCATATTGAAGATGCAGACCTAGCACTGAAACAAGACAAGATAGATATATGAAATACCAAGGTACCTAATACTACAGTTTCCATAGAGGAATTAAGTTTTTCATAGGATGCACTGGATCAAGTTGTGATCCAAATGTTGGAAAGTTGTCTATACTAAGATATATGACTAGTTATAGTGTTTTCATTATGGCGACAAAGTCATATAGCAGTTTGGAGTCAGCGTATTAAGTGTAAAGATCAAAATTCAGCTAAGTGTTGAAGACTGGACTGTGTACAGAGTTCCTGCAACTCAGAGCACCTGTGCTCATTTGTACGCATGAATTAAGGTATGTGCCCTAGAAGTTAATATTTTTAGACTATACTTATGCTTAGTCTAAGAGCGCATAAGTAGATATGAAAAGATGTGAAAGTTACAGTTAGTTGAAGTTGCACAGCTAGTGTGTGCCAGCGGAGAACAAAGCATAGAGCTGATAGTGACTATTTTGGTTTGCGATTGTAAATTAATGTTGTAGAGGCTATGCGCCCATTGTATTTAGGTTTCCTACATATTTATATGTATAATTGTAAGCATGCTTAAGCCAATTCATTTGGAAGAATTATTTGTAATTAGTTATAGGGCCGACCTAATTGTATAATTGGTATGAGCGCATAAATATAAGGTGTGCCCATTATATTCGATATGGAAGTCAAGAAAGTTGTATTAGAGTTGAGATAAGAAGAGAAGAGGTATGCTAAGTGAGCATAAGATGTATTAGAGCTTTGCTAAAGGTCAAAGAAATAGTGCACCAAAGAAACTGATATGACAAGTAGTGTCACAGCAACAGTTCACCTACAAATATAGTGTGTATATGATCTTAGAAGGTTGTAGCCTTCATCATTTAAGCAGTGAGCTCTAGGACAATGAGTCCAATCCCCTAATAGGGATCATTATAAAAGACTCCTAATAGGGTCCAACCCTTAACAAGGTCTACTATACTAAAAGCATTTTAAAGCTACTCCTAACAGAGTAAAGGATCTTCTAACAAGGATCACAAAACACTAGTGTAGATTATTAGTGGGTATCAAGTCCCACCAGGGTTTTTACCTATTTGGGTTTCCCCGTAACCATATTGGTGTCATGTGTTGATTTCATGTTTCATGTTTATGTGAATGTTTAATTTAGTACTTAAGCATTTATAATTCAATATTCAGATTAAAGTGAAAAGATAAAATATAGTGAACACTAATTTACCCCCCCCTCTTAGTGTTCCCATTCCTAACAATTGGTATCAGAGCTCTGGTCCTCAAAAAATAAGTTTAACCACTTGAGGAAATCATGGACAAAGAAGATTTAAAGAAGAATCTTGAAGCAGCTCTTGAAGACCTAGACAACTCAGAAAGAGAAATTAAAAAACTAAAAGAAAAAGTCAGTGATGCTCAATTAGTTATCAAGAAACTAAGAAAGGATTTGAAGGGATGCCCTAATAGTGATCTTGAAGAAAAACTCAAGAAGTTGAATGAAGAAAATGCATCCTCAGTGAGTCAGCTTGAAGAACTTGATGACAAACTAATGAACAATCAAGATGTTTACAATGAACAAGTCAAGGAGAACCTTCAACTAAATGAAGAACTAAGGGAAGCTAACTTAGAAATCTTGGAGCTAAATAATATCAAAGAAAGCTTGGAATCTGAATTGAAGAAGTCAAAGGATCATATTGATAAATTACACACCAGTGTTGAATTGGTAGAATCACAGTTGTATGCAAGAAGAATCAAAGGAGACACTAGCTATATTGGGTACAATGAAGCACAAAATCAGATTGACAGTATGCGAGCAAGAAAGGATTCACAAAAGAAATCTATTAATGATGAGAAGACTGAAGAGACAATGGTGGTCCTCCTAGGAATGAGTGCAAGCCAATAAAATGCACCTATTTTGCATGTAACAAGCATGGACACATTGCAAGGAACTGTACAAAGGTAAAATCTTTTAATAGTTACTATTATACATGTAATAGAATTGGTCATAGAGAAATAAATTGCAAGACTTGTAAGAAAAATAGGATACTACATGATCAAAGAAATCAGAATCAGACCAATGTAAGAAGTTCTCAGAATGTTACATGTCATATATGTAACTATAATGGTCACTTAGCTAGAACATGTAGAATGGAGACTCATGTTAATGTGCCAAGGAATAATAGACCTCTAGTGATTTGTCACACCTATAACAAGGCTAGACATATCTCAAAAAAATTTAGATCAAGGACGCAAGGCTGGGAAAGCCCTAAAAAGGCTGAAGAACCAGTTTTGGATCTTGAAGCAAAAGTCAAGTTTATGAAGGCATCAGAAGATGCGAGATTGATTTGGTCAAAAGGAAAGAAGGAAAATGTTGTTGAGAATGTATTGGATGCATCCCAAGTGGACGCACCCTCTACATCTGCATAAATGGCCCTCAAGGTCATAGGGGGAGCTAATTTAGCTCTAGACCTCTACGTGGCTAGTATACTCATCATCAAAGTATGTGCCTTTGGAATTATGCTATTAGAGTGTATTGGAACCTTTGTACAAGAGCACACATGCTGATTATTAGTAGAACTCAAGTTTAAAAATTTAAAGTGACAACCTGGTTTACACGAGTTGCATTAATGGCAGATTTCTTACTTTAAGTACACAAAAAAATTTCTATTCACTCATTGCATTCATACTCAAAGTGATTAGAGAGTAGATTAAGCTTTGGAAGTTATTGTGAAGATTTGGAGATTGAGCTATCAGTATTTGCAGTGCATTTGATCAGTTACAGAAACCCTAGCTCATTGTGCCAATTCGAAAACCATTAGAACATCTCATAGATCATTTGGAAAGAGAATATCAAGTAAGTCATGGACACTCCTATTATTTTTTATGTTGCTAAG
Source organism: Chamaecyparis obtusa (assembly GCA_027943335.1). Lineage (NCBI taxonomy): Eukaryota > Viridiplantae > Streptophyta > Pinopsida > Cupressales > Cupressaceae > Chamaecyparis > Chamaecyparis obtusa. The sequence goes on from BSBK01006707.1 coordinate 140,778, forward strand.
AAGAAGAGTTATATTTTTAAAAGGAACCCATTTAAATCAACCCTAGATGATTTAGAGGGAGCATTCTCCTGCATGCCAATGGGCGTCATGCATGTAGAAGACATAAGGGCTTACATCTATTGTAAGAAGGAACCTGTTGGACTGGATAGCTTAAGGGGGCACATGGACACAATGTTAAAACCAGAAAAAACTTTCATGGATGAATGAACAAAATGGAATGATCACCCCCTTATTGAATATGCCATGGCATATGAATTCTATGAGGAAGAATGGATAAAGATATTGATCAGTAGAATCCATGATGATTTGTTTTAGGTTGGAGATGTACTAGTAAGAATCGTAGGAGACCTAATTCATGAGATGATATGGCTTTCTATAATAAGTGCCATCCTTCCTGTGGGTAAGGATGTCAGGAAAATGGTGGAGCAAGTATGTAAATCTAGAAGTAATAAGCGTGGCATGACCATTGAGCCTATAGAGCAGCCAAACATCAAGTTGATTTCAATGATACTTGGTTATAGGTTTCATCACACCAGGAGGATGAATAGTGTGTCTGTGGGCACTATTCTAGTAGCCATTCATCTTGTGCAAGAAGATGGAGAGTTCAACTTGTGTGAGATCTTGCGCGCATAGTTGATAGACAATATCAAAGCTATAAAACATGACAAGACTAAGGTATTCAGGTTTGGGTCCCTAATCTTCTATATGTACATTCATATAGTTGGTAAAGTGTCAGACTTGTATCTAGTCAAGTCCATTCCTACCATGCCATAGATATCTAACAAGGCATCCATAGAAAGCACACTTAGAGATTACATTACTTTGGAATTGAAGACTTTCAAAGCAAGAATGCAGATGAGGTACATGATTCCTAAGAGTATTGTGGAGAAGTATAATGATACAATATGCTTCATGGTGGAAATTGATACTACATGTATGGAAGTTGTGGAACCTATAACTAAGTGGATTCATCCACTTGGATATGAAGTTGAAGAACAAGTTCTTGAAGCTTATGCATAGATACTGCTATTAGCACCTAAGGATGTCAATGAGCCTAGGTGGGGAACCTATGAAGAGAAGACTAGAGAAGTTGATGCTAAGCTGAACAGTGCTGCAACAAAGAGAAAGGTTGCAAAGGTCACATCAGAGATCCTAAGAATATATGGTGTATCACAAGAAGACCTTGATAAAGCAAGGGATGAGAAGATTGCCCCAGAATTGAAAGGTGCAACAGCAACAGAAGATCCTAAGTTGAAAAAGATAAAAATTGAAAAAGATGATAGTCGGAAGGATAAAGAAGACAATACTCCTTCTGCGCCAAAAGATACTCCTCTGGAGTATAAACCAATGGTCAAGAGGAAGAAAGAAGTTAGCACTAATCATCCATCCATTTGTGCTACAAGGAGCAAAAGAAACATTCAAGCAACTCCTAAGGTAGGATTCAGGCCTAGCCTTAAAGTTTTGAGCACTAGAATTATTGATGAGGGCATAATTGATCAAGTTGGGAAACATTATGAATCATATAGTGAGATTGATAAGTTAGAAATTCATGGAATGATTATCAAGCATATGATAAAGTTCAAGAAGACAATTCTTGAATTGAAAATATAAATTCTTGATAATGTATGGGACATTTTAGAACACCAAAAGAGACAAGAAAATGAGGAAGATCAAAGAATAAGAGAAAAAGTTTTAGAAGATACACTGCCTGTATGTTCTAAAGATGAAGAAGCACTTATATTAAATTTGGTGAAGCCGCACCTTAGAAAAAGATGAGAACTCTGCATATAATGAACAAGGACTATGATCTGATAACGAAGGAGATAGAAAAATCATTTGAGAAAGTGTTATTGGAAAAACATATCATACCACCTCCTGCGCCCATCACTCATGCACCTAGCAAGGAAGATAAAGTGGCTGAGCCCACTAATGTACCAATGATAGGTCCTCAGGACTCAGCGCCCATAGCAGGAACTCAAACAAAAGTAGATCAGTCTGCGCTGATGATAGGAACATCCAGAGACAACACAATTATTATAGATAATGTGGAAATAGCCATGGCAGCTACTGATAAGGACTTGGACAAGTTTGAGGAAGCATTTGTCAGCACTGAGGAAGCAGAAATCTTATGCAACAATACCCCTCCCACTTAGCAAGAGGAAGTAATCATAGAAGACATTTCTAGAGAGAAATAAGTAGAAAAGAAAGATGAATCTTCTACTGACTTGGTCAAGATGAAGAAAGAGGTGATGGACAACACTCCCATCACTCCCTCCTCAGCATTGTTGTCAAGTTTCACACCTGACACTAGTAGTTTGGACTCCTGGAAGGAAGAAGACCTGATTAAGTCCAGTGTCGTAGCTATGGAGAAGGCCAAGGAGAAGAAAGTAATGAGGAATCCTCTCCTGGTAGAATTAGTAAATATTTTGAATAGTTTGCTGCCGGAGGATAAGAAGATGGAAAATGTACATTCAGTTGATGATGTGAGCATAGTCATCTCTCAGTTCAAAGTTAATTTTTCCAGCTTAGAAGAATATATGAACATAATGGTAGAGGAGAAATACCTAAAGAAGAGACTTAATGAACTAATAAGTAATTTTGCACTAGACTTAACCTCTCTTAAGTCTGGTCAGACATCATTGAAGGAATTTGCAGATCAAGGAAGGAAAGTCATTGCAGAATCCATGGATCAGGATAAGTTCACCAATGCCCATCTTAAGAAGATCAAAGATGCAGAGGCAATGATTGAGAAGGTGAAGATTTCAGTACTAGACAAAGCCACTAATGTAAACATGTGTAACAATGTCTATCAAGGATAGTTGGACATAATTGAGAAGGCAGAGAAATAAATGGAGAAGATAAGGTCTAGATAGACTCAGTTGAGGAACGCTCTTACACCCTCACTAGACATTCTCAGTCAGAACATAAAGGAGATTGATGCGACCATGATAATCTATGATCAAGGTCTGAGCACATAATTGGAGAAGATGGAGAAGCTTCAATATGCATTATGTACCCATCTACAGATAGTCAATTCTCTAATAATCTTTTGGAAGAAGGAGATCCAGAAACTCAAGATTGCATATCCGGATGTTTTCCCTCAGTAAGTGTATGTAGATAAAGTTTTTTCATGCACCTTCATCATTAATTTTAAACGGGGAGTTGTATAGAATATGGAGTACATATATGTATAGGGAGATATAAGAGTTTGTATAAAATGTATAGAAGACAAAAGTTTTTTGTGTAAAGGATTAGTTAGAGACTTGGCCATATTCCTTTGTTGCCATCAATGACAAAGGGGGAGATTGTTGGAAAGTTTTCTATACTAAGATATATGAATATTTATAGTGTTTTCATTATGGAAAAAAGTTCATATAGCAATTTGGAGTCAACATGCTAAGTGTAAAGATTAGAATTCAGCTAAGTGTTGAAGACTGGACTGTGTATAGACTTCCTGCATCTTAGAGCACCTGTGCCCATGTGTATGGATGAATTAAGGTATGCACCCTGGAAGTTAAGATTGTTAGACTATACTTATGCTTAGTCTAAGAGTGCATAAGTAGATATGCAAAGATGTGAAAGTTACAGTCAGTTGAAGTTGCACAGCTAGTGTGTGCCAGCAGAGAATAGAGCATAGAGCCGACAGTGACTATTTTGGTTTGCGATTGTAAATTAATGTTGTAGATGCTATGAGCCCATTGTATTTAGGTTTCCAACATATTTATATGTATAATTGTAAGCATGCTTAAGAAAATTCATTTGGAAGTGTTATTTGTAATTAGTTATAGGGATGACCTAATTATATAATTGGTATGAGCACATAAATATAAGGTGTTCCCATTGTATTTGGTATGGAAGTCGAGAAAGTTGTATTAGAGTTGAGATAAGTAGAGTAGAGGTATGCTAAGTGAGCATAAGATGTATTAGAGATTTGCTAGAGGTCAAAGCATCAACGCACCAAAGAAACTGATCTGACAAGTAGTGTCACAACAACAGTTCACCTACAGATATAGTGTGTATCTGATCTCAGAAGGTTGTAGCCTTCATCATTTGAGCAATGAGCTCTAGGATAGTGAGTACACTCCCCTAATAGGGATCATTGTAAAAGACTCCTAACAGGTTCCGAACCTTAACAAGGTCTACTATACTAAAATCATTGTAAAGCTACTCCTAACAAGGTAAAGGATCACAAAACACTAGTTCAGATTATTAGTGGGTATCATGTCCCACTGGGGTTTTTACCTATTTGGGTTTCCCCGTAACCATATTGGTGTCATGTGTTCATTTCATGTTTCATGTTTATGTGAATGTTTAATTCAATACTTAAGCATTTATAATTCAATATTAGATTAAAGTGAAAAGATAATATACAGTGAACACTGATTCACCCCCCCTCTCAGTGTTCTCATTCCTAACACCAAATTATAGATAACACTACAATAGATGTACTCATTGAGGACATCACAAATGGTGATCCTAATGACATAGATGATGATGAAGATGTGAATATTGCTAGAGATAGAACACAAGATAAAGGTACATTTACCAAGTCAGCAATCACATCACTACCAGGTGAACTTCCTATTTTTATGGAAGTAATTGAAATTGTAACTAAGGAGAAATCTAAAGGCTCAATCCCCAAGTAACCAATGGATACATTAGGGGAACAAGGAGCTAGTACACCAGTAGAGACAAACAAGCCTAAGGCAAAAGAGGTAGAAACATAGGGCCAAGATGACCCTAAGGCAACTGAGTCAACCCCACCTAACACAACATCAGAAGCTCCATCTTAGTCAATCGACACACAAGTTATCGAGAAGCAAAAAAAGGAGGATAATTGTCGATCGAGCATGTAACGTAGAATATTGAGGAGAAAGCAATAGTACCATTTGTAAAGAGCTCACCTCAAGAGTTGAAGAAGAAGAAGAAACATGGAAAAGGGCCAGTCACACTTGATGAAGTTATTATTATACCAGAATGCGACCTAAGGACCCTAGACCCCAAAGAACTCAGAAAATATGCGGAACTTTGTACTCGAAAAAAAGCTCAAGAGAAGGTGAGGAAGGAATGCAAGAGCAGGGAGATATTAGAAAATGTAAGAGACATCTTACAACAAGTTGTACCTAAGGTAAAAATGGATGAAGATAGACCTATCATGGACCAACTTGCTACAATTGCACAAGAAATCAATGGCCCAAATATAGAAGTAGAGAAGACGATTGAAGAGAGGGCGGAATCCAAGATACAACACAAATTAGCAGAGAAAATCAGCCAAGAAGTAGCAACAAAAAAGGTTAAGTTATCTAAGGTAATACCCAACATACAAACTATTACTTAGTTAATTATTCAGATGTTGATGAAGCTTTGCACTATGGAGACCTTCACTGTTGAGATCAATGAGAAGATAAAATAGCTAGATACCAAAATCCAAGCTAGTGCCCAAGCAGCCTTAATCGAGCCAAATTATTTTTCCAAGCATATACTCAGAGTTCAAGACCTTAGGCACTTAAGAGAAGATTTGAGGAATTAGGAGGATAGGATAAGTGACCAAGTCACCAAGCTACAAACAAATTTTCTTCAAAATCTTAAGATTTTTGAAAAACACCAAGTCAAAGAATAAGATTTAGTTACAACACCATAAATTTTTGTGTTGGAAAATATCTTTGACATGCATGCACAAGTCGGTCTCAAGCGCATTTCTCTAACCAAATTGAAATAGGAATGGGGAAACCTCTTAGATTCTTTGAAGAAAAACCACCAACACATTTTTGATAAACTATAAGTACACAATTTTGTCTTTGGCATTATTATAAAAAAGGGAGAAAACTAATTTATATGCCAAATTGTGTAAATATATGATAAGTGTACTACATACATAACCAGAAGCATGCACTGAGGGGGAGAGAACTTTGTTAAGATACCTTATCTATGTGTATCTATGTATATATGGAGAAGTTAGAACAATTTTGAGACATCATGTCTATATACACGTTCAAGGTTTTGATACTAATGCTAAAGGGGGAGATTGTTATCTCTATTTGAGCATTAATTATTGTCATTAGTATCAAAGATGATCAGTCGGTTACATATGTTAGTCAGTCAGTAAAAGGAAGTACTACAAGCTACATATGCTATTCGGTTAGCTACATAAGCCTTCATATCGAGTTATCTCAAGGGAGTACCGAGAACCAAAAAAAAAAAGTTCTAACTGAGCACCAGAGTAGTTTTACCGAGCATTAGTGTATACCGATACTGAGCGTCAGTAAACACTGAGTAGACTAGACACTGAGCACTAGTGTATTCACTGAGAAGTATTGATAGTGTTTACCAAGTAATCCAAGAAATGGTAGAGTAATCAGTTTTGTCACATTTATCTATGAAAATGGTTACAACAGAATCAAAAAATGTTTTACCAAGATCAAGGATCATTTATTATATATGTAATCATTCATTGTGATGATGATATCTATGTAAGTGTTAGATTGAGGTTATTTTTGTATACCGTAGATCTTAGGGTTTTTCCTAAGATGATGAAAACCTAATTATGTCATGGAAGTTTAGACGGCCATAACAGTATGCTATATAATTGTAATTCATGTCATTTTGACACAAGAGATATGTGAAGGATGAGAAGGAGATCTTGAAGCAAGAATCCATCTTCAAGACATTAGCTATCAGACAAGGTTGAGTAGAAAACAAAGATATTCAAATTATAAAGAATCA
>BSBK01006707.1:152500-221182 GCA_027943335.1 Chamaecyparis obtusa
ATATTTAAGCACTTCCCTTGCCCCTAAAGTGTGAAGACAAGGATGAAAGAGCCTATTATGTTTCTCATAAAGTATGATTGCAACTATGATTGTCATATTGTGGGGGAACATAATAGGAACACAAGTGCTAATTAGAATGTGTGAGGCCTCACCCCGACCCATCATAGCTCAACTGATACACTTATTTTGATACATTATGATTTGATATTTTTAAACATTATATCTGATGGACAAGACATTATTAGTATTATTTCTGTCATGTGATGATTACTTCAGTATACTTTATTGATGATGTTTATGATATTTTGGGTATACGCATGCATTATGATGATTATTTTAATTCCAATGGAGGAAAATGTTATGTTATTTTGATTATGCAATCAATTATGGTTATCAGGTGCAAAAATGAAAAAAAAAGGTTATTAAATGAAAATGTAGAATGTTTAGTCTATTGATTATGCAATTTGATATATATATATATATATATATATATATATATATATATATATATATATATATATATATATATATATATATATTATATAATATATATAATATTATATATATATATATATATATATATATATATATATATATATATATATATATATATATATATATATATATAGGGTATGTGCAGGATCATGGTATGCTAAACTAGGCCTTAAGTGGCAATGAAAATTCAGAAAATAGGTTTAGGAAAGTTGATATAAAAATTTGAACAAGTTATAAATATTATATAAAAAATATGTAAGAAGAGAATATGTAGAAAATTGAATTTAGTTTCTAAGATACTAGGTCATTTTTGAAAAACAATTATTCTATATGTTGAAATTTTCAAAATTCAGTGTAGTAGTACGATAATTTCAAGAAAAAAATAAGTAGGTGTAGGTCAGACTACCTTAAACACAATCAAATGATTAATTATTTTTACAATATTCTAGATATAAGTAGTAGACTCATGGCCAGATGTGACACATATTTTTTGGCAATTTTTTCCCAAGTAAATAATTAATTATGATTTTTCTTCTACAACCTTTCTAGAATACAAAAACTCTCATGTCTGATCACATTAACTTAGTCTAAACTTTATCAAATTAAAAAAAAAAAATATTTTTCTTGTAGTAAGAAAAGCATAGAAAGTGACACATGTTTTAGATTTCAAAAATATTTTATAGTTTGAAAGTTATACCTATTTTTCAATAAGTCTATCAACCAGGACTAGAAAGATAACATGTAGGTGAATGTCTAGCCACATTAAACAAATTCAAATGATAATAATTTTTTTTATAAGATTCTAGATAAAAGTAGTAGACTCATGTTTGGATGTGATGTATATTTTTTTGTATCTTTTTTCCTAGTAAATAATTAATTATGATTTTTCTTCTACAAATTTTCCTGAATATAAAAACTCTCGTGTCTGACCACCTTAACTTAGTCTAAAATTCATCAAATTGAAAGAATTGTTTATTATTATTGTATTAGGTGAAGCATAGAATGTGATGTATATTTCAGATTTCAAAAATGTTATATTGTTCGAAAGTTATAGTTGTTTTTCAAAGAGTCTATCAATCAAGACTTCTTTTTCACATCGCCACTTATTGGCATACCATGATCTTGCACATACCCTATGTGTGTGTGTGTGTGTGTGTGATTTTATTGAGCTACTGATATTTCCTTTTAGTGTGAAGGCAAGTTACCAATATATTATCAAAGAATCAGTAACCAACCATACGTGAAAATAGTAAAGCTAAGGTTGAATCTAATGAAGAGATTCAAAACTTGTTGTTAAGTGATTTGATTTGTGACTGTAAATTATGTGTATGTATTAAGTGTTTTCACTGTATAATTAGTGACATGTCGATGTTGTATTATGTTATTTTATAGTGTCACTTGAAACTTGTTATGTGTTTATGTAATCACATGTCTACTAAGGTTGACAATGTAAACCTAAGCCTAACCAACTTATTAGAAACCTAATTAAACCCCCTTTGTTTGGGGATACTTGCAAAGTTCCACCAATTTGATTATTTAAATTTAATCCTTTTCTAGTCAATTCTAGAGACCAAAAGTGGTCCTAAGGATCAATTTTAGAAAAATTCAAGTTCCTTAGTGATAGGGGTATGAGTTGGGAACATTTCTAACACATCTAGAACCCCCTAGTGGCCTTGGTGACCATCTTTATGACCCATTTCCCACATGTTAGGAGAATGGAGTCACTCTTGACCTTTTACCCAAACCCACACTCCTTTCCAATCTGGCATTTATGATAGGGGACAAGAAAAAGCCAAAGGACTTAGGGGTCAATTTTGAATTTAATGTTGGTGGGTGGGTAGGATTTGGAGGCCTTTTTAGAGGCCCTTTTTATAGTTAGTGGGTGTTCACCCACTCTCTACTTTTAGAGACATTAGGATTTTGGATTAAAGAAAGAAAAAATGGACTGGGATCTTCTCAAACTTCATTTTACCATAACACTTGTGAAGGTTGGTCAAGTCATTTCCATGAAAGTTCTTTGTTTTTATTGTAAATAGATTAGTATGTATTTCATTCTCTTGCATATGTGATCTATGTATTTTGTGTTGTTGTGATGTAAGGGAATGGGATTTTGGAATTTATTTTATGCTTATTGTGTTTATCTTTGATTGAATGAGGGAGTTTCTTGAAGGGTGTAATAGCTTTACTCACCCTTGGATAGGGAAGAAGTGGCCATGTATGGGGAAAGGGGTTAGTTGGACTCCATGAAAGTGTAGAGTCTCTTTCCATTGAGAGAAGAGGGCAAAAAAATACTAGGTGTATGGGCCCTTGCATGCAATTGTTATTGATCTTGATTTGGGGGAGATAAGGAGAAGAATGTATGAAAAAATGTATGTGGATTATAGCCTTGGAAATGAATGGTTATTGTATGTGTTCATTTGGCATTCTCCTACATGGAAGTCCACCTTCACCGCTTATTATGGGTTCAAAGTGAATCCCATTGTGCAAGCCTTGGATGGGTGTATTTTTTTGTGTTTCATGTTCTGTGAATGGTGTGGATGTAACCCATTGGTTACTGGTTCTCCTAGCTCGGGGGTGGTCTCATTGAGACCTAGAATGGGAGGTGAGCTCTCTCCATGGATAGTTTTATTTATTTATTTTTGGATAGACTATTGATGGAGCCATTTTGGATTTGGAGCATGGAAGGTGTTCTTGATGTTATTGTGTTGGAGTCCTCTCCATTGTATTATCTTCTATTGTATTTTACTTTCTTGTTGAAGATGAATTTTGTAATGAAATGGAGCAAGTGTTGTAGACTCTAATATTGTTAATAGAACTATAATTATTTTCTAAAAATTGAGCAAGTTTTGAGTTAAATTTGTTTATTGGATTACAAGGCATAACTTGTCTTCAAATGTATTGCTTATACAACTTCAAGTTGAATGTTCTCTCTATTGCCTTCTTGAAAAATAATAATTTTGGTTTATAAGCATTGTGAGCAAGGATCATGTTATAAGTTTGAAGAATGAACTCTCTAAGTTTAGTTTTAACTATCATTTTTAGGATCATGAATTTAAATGCAATGATTAAATATTTATTCACTAAAATTCAATATTGAACCTTAAATTCTTATTAAGAAAAACATGGTAATAATGGATTAATCACAAAATTGTAATACTAAATAATAACTAACTATTATCAATACATACATGAACAATCCACACAATATATTACAAAAACATGTTATATCTTTTGCACTACAAAAATGAAATACATGGTTAGGAGGAAGAGAAAAAAATATACTACTTCAAGCTAAGAGAGAGGTAAAATGCTCCTTGGAAAATGTATGGGAAGAGTTTAATTCCCATTTATCATAGAGAATATTCCTTCCTATTATTCTCCACTAAATATGTGGTTAGTAAACTAAACCCCCTCCCTAATAGCCCATGTTAATACTAACCCAATTGATTAATGGGAAACACATGATAATACACGAGGGGAAAACCATGGGTCCCACACCCATGTTTCCCTTTTCCCTTCTTACCCCCTTTGCATGCTTTTGTTTCAAATTTTTTTTGAAGAAAAAGCAACATTAACTCCTTACCTTGCATGAGTTTTAGGGAGATGCCCTTGTGGGCCACCCATCCTCCTTGGACAAGGTGTCACCCACTTGGAAAGTCCCTTACCTCCTACGTACCTTCCATCCTATCTTCCATGTGTACCTTTTTGCTGCCTTGTTCTAGCACTTGGTTTAAACTTTATCACATTACTCTTTGTGAAGTTAATATTTTGGTGGGGCCCAAACTTGTCTTTTCAAATTTGCACTTGCCTTTCCTCTTGAAATTCAACCCAGTACCTTTTCTTTTCAGCCCCCTTTGACTTCTTGTCATGTCAGTCCTCCTACTTGGCACGTGGGCCAAGGGAAGGGAGAGAGGTGATGGTATGGAGAAATAGAGTACGATAGTAGATTAGGCTACTTAGAAAATGTTAAGTAGATTTAGTTAGTAATTACTTGTGTAGATTAGTTTATTTATTCTATTTAATAATGATTAATGTAATATGTTTTCATGTGTTTGAAGGGATTAGAATTTAAATGAATTTAATTTTAAGGGGTTAGTGGGTTATGTTTTCTATGTGTCTAGGATTAATGTGTTTGAGAATAATTAGGGTAAGGGATAAATGTTATTCTTAATTGTTAATTAGTTTTTATTTATTTAATTAATGTGTGTTAGTAAATGAAGTTAAGATTAGAATTTAATTATTTTTGTTACCAATTAATCATAAAATTTATGATAATTCTTTAGGGAATTCTAATGTATCTTTTAGTAAATTATATTGGATGAAATTAATTTTTTTATGAGGACTTACATTTGAATGTGTTAGGAAACCTAAAGTGGATAGAATAATTAAATTTGATAAAAAATGCTAAAGTTTTGATAGGTTACTCAACTTGGTAGTGAAATAGAGTCATGTTTAATAGATACGTTGAATGTTGTAAATGACTTAATGATAATAGTGTTATATGTATTAGGTCATTGTATAATTAGGATTAAGGATTTAATCATTGTTAGGTCAACATATTTTGTAGTTTAATACACTCATGTGAATCCCCTAGTAAAAATAAACTAAGTATAAGAATATCAAATCAGCATAACTTAACTCATGTTCTTAATAAATGATTTATGATCATGATGCCACACTTTGTTAATATGAAACTATAGTTTAATCAAACCAACCCAAGTGTTCATTTAGCACTAAAACATAGGGTCTCTAAAATGTGTAATGAGTTGGAATACCGAGTCTACATCTGCATGTGATGTGACTCAAACTCAATATATGTGTAGACCTTGTAACTCGAGAAACTACTTCACCATGCTGGCATCCTTTCTGTAATGCATTCAGTATTAGTTGTTTGTATGTTTTAAAAAAAATGTCTATGTGTTTTTCTCTAGTTTTTGGCATGACATTTTGGTATGAGAGCCAAGTTTTGACATTTGGAACCTAAAACCATTACATTTCAACTCATTTAAACTTAAACTATTATGTAGGATGGCTATTGTCACACGAGCTGGTCGATGAGGTAGGGGTCGTAGAGCTACACATGTTGGAGAAGAATAGGAGGATGGACCACCTTCACCACCTCCACCACCTTATCCACCTAAGAAACCTAACTAGGATATTTTAGATATCCTCCAAAATCTGATTGGGGTGATTCAGTAGAGACTACCACCCATAGTTTAGCAACCCAAGCAATAGATTCTCGAAAGGGAAGCACAGATCCTAGGAGAAGATAGAGCAGTTAGTAGAGAGACGAGTAGGAGTCCTCCACCCAGGCTCGTTGAGGGCCACAGTGATCATGAGGGTGAGTTAGTTCATTAGTTAGGAGTACCACCCAAGCATGAGATATGTATCAAAGAGAGACCCCCTAGAGATGTTGGAGATGAGATCTGGGAGTTATTACAACTCTGGCCACCTTTGTTTTTGGGATCCTCTAATGAGTCAGTAGCAGAGGCCTGGTTATAGATTTTAAAGTGATGCTTTGGATTGTGCTCTTATGGGAGTAATCTAAAGGGATGTTTTGCAGTCCATCTTCTATGGGAGAAATCCTCCACTTGGTGGCAACATGAGGAGTCCATATGAGGAGTGGGTATTGACACACTCACTTGAGAGTCTTTTGTGGCCCATTTCTGAGAGAGATACCTCTCCAAGAATTTCAGATAGAGATAGATAGAGGAGTTCCATGATCTCCAACAAAGAGGTCTCATAGTGACCTAGTATGAGAGTCTATTTCTCAAGATCCTTCCATATGTGGATTATATGAAGGATGAGAAACTGTGTATCCATTATTTCATTAAGGAACTTAATATGTCTCTTTAGGGTATAGTACATCTAGCCTTTCCTACCACATTCAGAGAGATAGTTGAGACGACACTTATAACCAAGGATATCTATAATAGACATGAGTCTCGGGATTGATCTTAGCACTAAAACCCATCTTCCTAGTAGTCAAGACAATAGAGAACCCCTTAGAAAGGGAAACACAATCATTCAACAAGATCCTTTAAGGGTCAACAGTCTTAGCAACAGGGATCTCAGCAGGATTCTAGATAGAGGCCTTCACAGGGTTATCAGGGCTCTAAGCCCAAAGAGTGGTAGCCTCACAGCCCTAAATATGATCAGAGGACACAAACCCCTTAGGCACATCCAGTTAGGACTCAATAGTCCTCTAGGGGAGGTTATAGTGATTCTAGTAGGAGCGGAGGACCACAGTAGTCTAGGACACAAGGTTTATAGATTCAGACCCGAGGGTCGTGTTACACTTTCAGTGGCATGGGTCATATGGTGAGAGAGTGACCATAGGGAAAATTAATCAGTGGTCAGAGAGGGGCTACCTCGGAGGCTACAGTTGAAGATATGGGTAGATCCCATAGAGGTTTTGTAGCGGTTGATAACCGCCAAGGAGAGAATCAGGCTATACTTATTAAGGCCACATGTATGATATGATGTAGTATGGTTACTATTTTATTTTATTCTAGAGCTACTGACTCCTTTATATCAACATATGTAGTGGAGCATTGTAGGCTAGTGGTAGTTAGATAGGATGTCAGTTGGGAGGTAGAGTTAGCCTCAGGAGCTAGAGTGTCAGTTAGTTCCATGGTTTGAAATTGTTAGATTCAGATTGGGGACATGTCCACGATGTCCAATCTACGCATTACCCCTCTAGGTTCATATACTATTGTCCTTGCCATGGATTGGATTTATTCCCACATCACCAAGGTGGATTGTTGATAGAAGAGGGTAGAGTGTGTGGATGAGCATGGTATTCCTAGGGTGATCTCCAGAGTGCAGAGACCCGTATCTCTTTCTATTATTTCTGTTATGCAACTTAGGTAGTGCATGCGAAAGGGATGTCAACTATTTTCTATTACCATTAGTGACAGAGAGAAGGATTTAGAGAGGGAGCCATCCCTTGATGATTTTCCTATCCTATAGGAGTTTGTAGATGTATTTCATTCAAAGATTCTTGGTATGTCTCCACCTAGAGGAGTGGATTTTCACATAGACCTTGTGCTAAGAGCCAAGTCAGTATTGAGAGAACCATATAGGATGACTAAACATGAGCTTAGTGAGCTCAAGATTTAGCTGGAGGAGCTCTTGGAGAAAGGGCACATTCATCCTAGTGTGTCACCTTGGATTGGACCGGTGATCTTTGTGAAGGATGGATCACTTAGGTTGTGCATTGATTATCGACAGTTGAACAAAGTAACTATTAAGAACTGATACCCACTTCCTAGGATCGATGATCTCTTTGATCAGTTGTAGGGTGCTCGAGTATTCTCAAAGATAGATCTCAAGTCAGGTTATTATTAGTTGAGAATTATGGAGAGTGATATCCACAAGACTACATTTCGTACGAGGTATGGTCACTACAAGTTCACCGTGGTACCATTTGGCCTCATGAATGCTCCAATGATATTCATGAGTCTCATGAATGGAGTATACCATGCTTTCTTGGATAAGTTTGTGGTCATGTTCCTAGATGATATTTTGATATATGCTCATGATGAGAAGGAGCATGAGGAGCACCTAAGATAGGCTTTGTAGAGGTTGAGAGAGAACCAATTTTTTGGCAGCTTGTCAAAGTCTGCATTCTTTTGACCTAAGGTACATTATTTGGGTCATGTTATATCTGACGATGGGATCTTAGTAGATCCATCGAAGATCCGAGCCATTATGGATTGGCCAACACCCACTAGTGTCACTAAGGTGAGGAGTTTTATGGGGTTAGCAACATATTACAGATGCTTCATTACAGGATTTTCTAGATGAGCACACCCCATCACCTCCCTTCAGAGAAAGGGAAAGAAGTATGAGTGGACATAGAAGTGTGAGAGATATTTTTAGGAGCTCAAAAGAGCCCTCATGAGTGTACCAATACTTGTAGTACCAGACCCTTTAGTAGACTTTGTGGTGCGCAAAGAGGCATCATTGTAAGGTATAGGAGTAGTCCTTTTGCAAGATGGATGACCTATCTCCTACGAGTCTAGGAAGTTGAAGACTTGTGAGCTTAATTACACTCATGACCTAGAGCTTGCTACAGTGGTTCATGCTTTAGTGAGGTGGTGACACTTCCTTCTAGGTCATAGATTCAAGCTTCAATTCGACCACCAGAGCTTGCAGTATATTTCCAGTCAACCGAACCTTAATGCTAGACAAAGAAGCTAGATGGAGTTCCTTTGTGAGTATGATTTTAATGTTCATTACATAAAAGGAAAGGAGAATATGGTTGTAGAAGCTTTGAGTAGGATATGCCACAAGCTTTCATCTGTGACTACTTGTACAGATTTGAGAGAGTATATCGTACATCATTTGCTAGAGGATTCCTTTTATGCAAATATTTTTAGTTGGTGCGTTCTTAGATACCCTTAGAGGGGAAGTATTCAGAGTATTCATTGGAGTCTGATGGACTATTACGTCATAGAGGGCATATCTAAATACCTTCCATTGGGGATTTGCATGAGTTCATTATACTTGAGGCACACAAAGCACCTTGTGTAGTGCAGCCCGATGTTAAGAAGTTACATGTGGATTTGAGATAATTGTACCATTTCCCAGGTAGGAGACTATAGATTTATAGTATTGTTGCGAGATGCCTAGAGTGCCAGAGGGTGAAGGCAGAGAATCATCACTCTTGTGGGCTTCTACAACCACATGAGATTACTGAGTAGAAGTGGGATACTGTATATATGGAATTTATTATTGGTCTTCCCATGTCTTCTCACCACCATGATGCCATATTGGTGATAGTTGACATGTTGACCAAGGTTTCCCGATTCTCACCCTTGCATACTACATTCATATCATGAGACATAGCTCTGGTGTTTTTGCAAGATATTGTCAGACTTCATGGAATTCCCCATAAGATCATCTCTGATAGAGACTCATTATTCACATCAGCCTTTTAGAGAGAGTTACAGACAACATTGGGCACTGGCCTCAATTTTAGTATAGTGTATCACCCTCAGATAGATGGTCAGACTGAGAGGGTTAATTAGGTATTGGAGTATATGTTGTGCATGTACGTGATGCACCATCAGGTCAAGTGGGAGGAATACCTACATCTAGTTGAGTTTGCCTATAATAATGGGAACCATTCATCTATATGTATGTCACCTTATTAGGCCTAGTATGGTAGACCTTGCAGGAAACCCTTAAGTTGGGACACAATCGAGCATAGAGTATCTATTGGTCCTCAGTTAGTCAAAGAGATGGAACAGTGGGTGGTTTTGATTTGACAACATCTTAGAGAGGCATAGGATAGACATAAGAAATATGTAGATGCAAAGAGGATTGATACATAGTATAAGGTCAAATATAGAGTTTTCTTGAGAGTGTGACCGCACATGAGTCCGATGCAATTTAGAAAAGGCTCTAAGTTGGCACCTCAGTTTGTTGGACCCTCTAAGATCTTAGAGAGGATAGGAACGGTTACATATCATCTAGCTTTTCCACCTAGCCCCTCATGCATCCATGATGTGTTCCATGTTTATGTACTTTGAGGATATATTTATGATGAGACTCATGTGATAGATTGGGATGCCTTGTAGGTGGAGTCAGACGGGCAGCTAGCACTGGATCCCATCTATATTATAGCCTGACGGACCCTAGTACTTTGAGGTAGAGAGTTGGACCAGGTTAGGGTCCAGTGGGATTGGTATGATGAGGTCATAGCTTCATGGGAGGATGCAACATAGATGAGATCTCAGTACACATTGTATGCACCCTAAAATGGTCGCCTAGACTTTGGGCTCCCATTCATCAATTTATCAATTTCCTAAATCAATGCTTTGTAATATTTTCAATTCAAATCAATTTCCTTGATCAAATCATGATTAATTCAAATATTTCAATATTTCCTAAGGTTTGATCATTTTATCCTAAGCCTCATTTAATTAAAATAAAAAATTCCCTTTTAATTAAATAAAATCATCTTATTAAAATAAAATTTCTCTTTTAATAAAATCCCCACTTAAAATATCTCTTTGTGTTGAAAAAGGAAATAAAATAAATAAATAATAACTAAAAATCCCTTTTTTCTCTCCACTTTGAATGCACATACTTCTAAGTGGTGGGCCTTTTTCATCTTTTTTCCTCTTACGAATGTTGAGCCCATGGATCAACCAAGATTTAATCTCCACCATTGCTCATTTCTTTTTGCCTCTTATTCTTGACCATCTACAATCCTTTATAAGGAGCCCTCTCCTTCTCATTTAGATATACAAGATTTTTGTATTGTTATGTTGTAGGTTTGGAGAGCGATTTTGGAGAATATTCTTGAGCACTTGAGCTTGGATATTGCAACTTCTCTTTTCTTTTCTTCTTATCTCATGCTTCCATGGCAATCCATTTAGATTAATATTGCACTTGCATATTAGATTAGACTCATATTTCCTTTCATAGCATAATCTTGCATAAAAATTTCTTTTCATAGATTAGTTTTCTTTCATGCATTATTATCATATAGAATAGCTTCCATTTTCATTTTCATATGTACTTGATGATCATGGAGACTAGCTTTCTTTATTTTTCTCTTTGAATCTCTCATTTTATGGTGTACTTTCATGGGCACAAACTAGGTCTAATATGAGGGCCTCCATTACAAACCCTTGGACTCCATGAATAGAGAGCTATGAGTCACCATTTGAGACCTCATTCTTGAGCAATCTTGGATTTAATGACTCATAGAAGTCTGTCAACATTTTAGCACACATTGTTGCCACCCACCGTGGGGCAGAAAATTTTATTTCTTGCCTCATATTAATATTATTTTTTTCTAAAAAAATTTGTGCGCTGTCTGTACTTCTATGTGTCTCTAGTACAAATTCTCGCACAAGGTTTTTCACTGTATCACATGAAGTTGTGCTAGTATTAGCATTTCTGCCTGTGATAAAGGCATTTTCTCACGCAGGTCTATGTACTTTCTCATGCGGCATAGGGTACTATCTCACACAGAATTTTGACATGAGAGACTTAAAATTTCTAGATTTGATTTCCCACTTGCTATTTTATGACACTTAATGGTTGTTGTGTTTATTTCCTTGATTCTATTTTTTGAACCAGCATAATAGCAAGGTGTGTTGCTTTGGATTTGAGGTATTATGTTGAAACTCTATAACATTTAGACTTTGGAATATAAAATGAATCTCTCATGTGTCTAGCTTGAGTGTTTATTACTTTCATAGATCACATTTCAATTTTGGGCTCTAAAAAAAACATAGATTCACTTTCTTGCATATATGTTTCACATATTAAATAGGCCCTATGAACACTATTTGTGGCATTCTTGAGAGAGTGGGTTTCTTGCAAATCTCTTCTTGATGATAGAACCCCTTGTAGGTAGGGAGGATATTGTTACTATCTCATGGTCTTACTTGGTTTAGTCTTCAACATTGATTGATACATTCTCTCTTGGTCCCACTTAGAGAGCTCGGTAGACATTGTTGTCGGCATTATGAACCTTGGTGAGGTGGTTTCAATATTAGCATGTCAATGAATATGTTTTCTATGTTTGGGTGAAGTGGAGAGGCTAGACGATTATGCTATACTCCCTTTTTGGGTAGTACCAAAAACTTAGATCCTTGAATCTAAACCAAGTCCCCATGTGGTCATTTTTGTGAGTCACCTTGTTAGAGAGGGTTAACCGTAGTGGACAGAATCTCAAGCGGTAAGAGCCATTTTTTCCATGGTAGCAACAATTGCTATATAAATATCCTTGTTGAAGAAATCTCCATGGGTGTGGTTTCTTGCTGGGCTATCAGATCTCCTCGGCATCTCCGATTGATTAAATTCTTGATATGTGCCAAAACCCTAGTGTGCCTAGATTGGAGTTCACCCTCTTGAAATTGCAAAAGTTGGAGAATCAAACCATTACTAAGAACCATAGTGCAACCAAATTTTTATTTTCTAAGGTTATGTGCGTGATTGGAAAAATATTTTGAGAACAGATACAAGTAGAATCTTTAAGTAGTAGCATACTAAGTCACTATTCTTGTTCATGTGAATGGTTGCTTTGTCCCTTGCTCATTGTTTGAAGACATTGTTGCTTGAACTCCTTGATTTTTGTTTTACATGCTTGATCAATGATAAGAATCTATTGATGTATTAATGTGATCTTTTAAAACAAACAAAAACTAAGTTCCTAATTTTATAACTTGTTGTTAGGCGGTCTGATCCTGTTTCATTGCCTAGTCCTATGTACTTTTTCACGCAAGCTTTCATTTTCTCATGCAAACCCTGCATTCTCTCACGTGGGATTTCATATCCTCATGCGGTGTTTCACTACAGTCTTGTCATAAATTTTTACCAGTCATTTTAGCCTGATCCATTGTTTCTTCACATGAGCCTAGCATATTCTTGTGTAGACCCTAGTATTTCTTCGCGTGGGACTACATTTATTCATGCGGAACTATCCTACAGTCTGTCAAAACAAATGAGAAAAGTTTTCACCATGCATTCTAGTCATTTGGGATCCATGCTTTAGAGTGCTTACAATGACACACCCATCTTTGATGACTATGATGATGGACAATGTAGTGATACCTATGACACCTCTATTCCTAAGAGTCATCCTAGTCGTGTGCTTGTGCTTACTAGAAATGGGTCATCACATTAGATAGATTGTGATGGTGATCCATATGATTTGGTTTTTAAAGAGACTTTGATGATTTTTGTGAACAATACCTAGATGATACATCTACTTCTATTGAGGAAGAGAAATCTTTCCATGCTGATTATAAATGTAAATACTATAAGAATCTCTCCTCTAAGAACTCTCATGCTAAAAATTAAGATTACACTCTCGAGAAAGATTATTTTAATGATGGACCTTTTTATTATGATGGTTCCCTTCCATCCGCTTCTTCCTCCAATACCCATACATTTCCTAAAGCTTCCAAGTCTTTCAAATCTTTCACAAATCCTTCATCCAACAAAGGTCCTAATACTTTTCATGTGGTTCCCTATAGTTTTCCTCAAGGGCTACCTCTTAAAGAAAATCAAGCTAACCTTCACTTGGCTGCAAATACTTTCAATAATGCTAAACCTAAAGAGCCTAAGCCTTTATACATTATAATTCCTACTTTAGCTAGTCCTTCACTATCTCTTCCAAAGTCTTCCATACAATCCCAATATGCTTCCTTGTCCTTAGAAGTGGCTCCATGTTAAGAGGACTCTAAAAATGATAAAGAAAAGAACATAAAGAAAGATCAAGATCAAGAACCCTCCATGTCATCCAATCCTTTTCAAGATGTCTCTTATTTGTTTCATGGTTCTTTTGATCCTTCACACCCTTTCCCATTCATTCCACCATGTCTTAAGTCTTCTCCTAAGAAAGATCAAGCTACTACTTACACCATTGAGCTTATTGACAATTAAAATAACCTTACTATATTTGCGCTTTCCAAAGATGATACTTCCATTAAGGTTATTAAAAATAGTGTTGTTACTTCCAATGTTAAGCCTATTGAAAATCAAGAGAAAAATTATACACTTATGCTATCCAAAGCTCCTTGTCAAGATCAAAGTTTTACATCTTCTTGTTCTACAACTCCATGTTCGCTTCCACTTTCTACTCTTCCTCTGTCTTTTCAAGCTCTGAAAAATCCTATCAAAGAAGTTTCTCCTATTAAAGATGTTCATGATCCTATTGAAAATCCTAATGCTCACTCTAAAGATGCTGATATCATTGGTTGTCATATAAATGTTGATGAACTTATTGATTATCCTTTTGTATCTTCCACATCCATCCTTGGACCTCCTCCACCAATACTAAGGGCTTCATGTCTTCCTTCCATCTTGGGCCCTTTTATCCCTTCACTTTCCCCTCCTAACTCTCCTAATTTTTCATCCATCTTGGGTCCTTACGTCCCTCCATCTCTTATCTTTCCTCAAGATCAACATAGATGCATACCCTTGAATCCTTTTCATCCACCCACCCATCTAAACCAGTCATATGCTCCTTCTTCTTCCACAAGTCCCAAGTCTTTTGGAAGTAACTTGAATGTTCAGTACAAGAAAAAGAAGCAATACAAGAATCCATCAAAAAAAGAAGATCACCATGTCTCCTCTAATTGACATGGAGGCATAAAGTCAAAAGAGATATCTAAGAAGAAAACTACAAGACAAGTATGCGTTCCAAAATCCATCATTGAAGATATTCTCTCTAAATCATCAAAAAGAAATAAAAAGCTTATGACTATATGGATTCCAAAGTCTCTCTTGAAAGAGTCTGATGTTGAGCAACAAGTGAAATTGACATTAAAGCTTCCAAATGCTTCCACTTCATCTTCTTCCAAAACCATTCTTCCATTCCATGCGCCTAAACCACAACCTCTATTATCCATTCACCATATTCCTTCATGTATTCCTTCATTCACGTTTCCTCCATCCTCTCACCACCCTTCAAGGTGTGTTTTGATGTTTATCTTGCCTTCCTTTCCATCTACCCTTTCACAATCCTTCCATTCATTATCCTTCTACCTTCTATCATTTTTCCTCATTTGCCTATTCCTCCTATCTTCCAACCTCACTCGCTTTACATAAAACCTTATCCTCCATTTTTCTCTTCCATCTTCCTTTCCCTATAAGCATCTTTGAGTATATCATTTTGAATCCTTGGCATATCATGGTTTATCCTTTCAAGGATAATTATCTAAAAAAAATTTCTTCTTCCCAAAAAAATTCAAAAAATAGAAAAATTGAAAAAGAAAACAAAAAAAAAATTCAAAAAATTGAAATGTGCCTTGGTGGAAACCTAGAAACAGGTGCCTTAGTAGAAAAAATAAAGAGAAATAAATTCATCTTATGGTTAAAACCACTCCCTTGTGGCACCTTGGATAAGTACCATGATGAAAATCAGGCAATCAGGCATCATGCGTAGTTCTTCTACATATTTCATCCATTCTATCTTCTCTCTTTGATTGACAATGTTGACCTATACATGAACATTTGGCTATCTTGTGAGCTATCTTACAATGATCTTGCTTTCATTCCATTAATGTTTAGCCTTCATATTTATTTTTCTCCATTCATTCTAGCCTTTCACTATTCTTTTCCCCTTTGGTCTTGATCTAATAAAAAAGAGTAAAACATGATTCTATGAAGCCTCTTGACATGTCTAATCCTTTGGACTGCATCATTTCCTTCTTTTTCATTACGCTTTTGTGACTTATATTATGCTAGCCTTTCATTGCTTGTCCAAATGTGCTTTACATGACAATTTTTCCCTAGCTTGGGTACTCTTGAGGAGTTTTCCCTTGAGGATTTCTTTGCTTCATTCTCCTTCATTCTCTTGTCTTCCATCTCTTCCACCAGCTTGCTAATCCCTCTTGTTCTCCACCTTGCTAGACATTGGGACTACACGATGTGATCTTGCTTGAGATTTTGATGTCCATTCTATTTGGGGGCATCCTTTGTACATACTTATTGATCTTGAAAAAATCTAAAAAAATGATATATTGTCAAAAATTCTAAAAATCTGAAAATGTCTTGAAAAAATGATCATCTTAGTGAAAACCTAGCAATAGGTGCTTTGATGTATCTCAAATATATATATATATTCCAAAAAAAAAAAAAAGTAATAAAATCCAAGTGGTGAAAACTTGGAAACAGGCACTACTTGAGGCCTTTGCACTTTGTTTCTTAGCATGCATCCTCAACACTTAGCCTTTCTACATCATGCCTTATCCTTGTTGCCTTGGTTTGGAATTAGTCATTGTCTTTGTCTAGGGAGCTTAACTGTGTTAGCTTTGGTCCATTGGATGTGTTAGTCTTTAGGACACCTCACAAATAGTGTTTTTCAACACCACCCCAAGTGTGTTTTTCAACACTTATTGGCTTGGTCTTACCCAGTTTTGTCATGTGATGTTACATGCTGGAAAGAATTTGATCCTTATCCTTGGAACTTAGTATCACTGAACACACTTAAATTTTTAAATGCAACACTTAATGCTTGAGCTATGTCATGATCTTTTATTTGTGTGCTTACTGTTATTGATTTTCATTGAGTGTCCTTGTCTAATAAGTCTCTCCAAGATGTATAGCTAGAGGACTTGGGACATGGGGCATGTTTTTATTTTCTTTCTATTTGTGGGTGTGGTCTTGAAACTCTGGAGTGTCACTTGTTGTTCCCTTGAAATACTTAGGATATTTGAGACATCATCCTTGACTATTTTTGCACAACCGTTCTTATGGTCATCCTGGCATTTGTGCCTTGATGCGAGCATGGTTTTGGTACATTAAATTGGGTAAGCTAACATCAAAGTCATCTTGACCTTTATGTCTTTGATTCTTGTGTTAGAATCTTTCCACATTCTAATCCGATATAAATCACATTCATATCTTCATAGTTGCACTTGTGACTAGTGATGATTGTGTGATTTTCCGATGTCCGTTAATAATGGCCCAATGATGAAAATAAGTTCTTTAACATTCTCTAATGAAAGATGAACACAAAATCCTATGTTATAGTTGCTCTATTGCAAGTACATCTTTTCATTTTCATGTAGCTTGCATTGTTAGACTTCATGTTAATTTGCATTTTTAGGTTGCATTACGAGTTTGAGAGGGTTTTCCTTCATCTTTCTTTTGGAATTTTAATCAACTGTGGTCACATTTTGATCTTCATTTCCTTTTCTTATTTCATGATCTCAATCAAAATTTTCTATCTTAAAACAATTGATTGATTTTGGGGCATTCTCTTTCTTGAAGAAAATTCTTTTTCTTCTCTCCATTTCTTCCCACCCTTTCCAAACTTCTATCTTCCATTCACTTTCACCGCACTTCTTTGATTATAATTAAACCTTGGGCATAATATTTCATGCTTGATGATCTACCTTGGTTCTATGATCCTTATATATTTCATCTTACATCAAGAACATTATCTTTAGTTCGATTTGATCAAATTTATCAATTTACTATTTCTCCTCTATCTCATTTCAATTTCGATCACAAGGGGGCAGTACCTATCAAACTTCAATATTTGATTCAAATTTATCAATTCTATCAATTGCTTCACTTGGGGAAACCTTGCTTGAGACTTGACAATTACCTATTTATAGGAGTTTTTGCCTTGTCTTTTTCAATCATCTTATCTTTGTCCTGATGTGTTCACATCTGTCGATTACACATCTGGGTTGTTTTGTGATACCAAATCGATCTCACATTCAACTTCATTCTTTGACTACATGTGTTCCTATGAAGATCATGCATTAGTCAAAGAGGGGCAAGTGTACATGCACCCTAAAATGGTCACCTAGACTTTGGGCCCCCATTCATCAATTTATCAATTTCCTGAATCAATGTTTTGCAATATTTTCAATTCAAATCAATTTCCTTCATTAAATTGTAATTAATTCAAATATTTCAATATTTCCTAAGGTTTGATCATCTTATCCTAAGCCTCATTTAATTAAAAGAAAAACTTCCCTTTTAATTAAATAAAATCATCTTATTAAAATAAAATTTCTCTTTTAATAAAATCCCCACTTAATATCTCATTGTGTTGAAAAAGGAAATAAAATAAATAAATAATAAATAAAAATCTCTTTTTCTCTCCACTTTGAATTCGCATACTTCTAAGTGGTGGGCCTTTTTCATCTTTTTGCCTCTTAAGAATCTTGAGCACATGGATCAACCAAAATTTAATCTCCACCATTGCTCATTTCTTTTTGCCTCTTAATCTTAACCATCTGCAATCCTTTATAAGGAGCCCTCTCCTTCTCATTTAGATATAGAAGATTTTTGTATTGTTATGTTGCAAGTTTGGAAATAAATTTTGGAGAAGATTCTTGAGCACTTGAGCTTGGATATTTCAACTTCTCTTTTCTTATCTTCTTCTCTCATTCGTCCATGGTAATCCATTTAGATTAATATTGCACTTTCATATTAGATTAGACCCATATTTCCTTTTATAGCATAATCTTCCATAAGCATTTCCTTTCATAGATTAGTTTGCTTTCATGCATTTTTATCATATAGAATAGCTTACATTTTTATTTGCATACATACTTGATGATCATGGAGACTAGCATTCTTTTTTTTTTTCTTTGAATCTCTCATTTTATGGTGTACTTGCACCTCCATTACAAATCCTTGCACTCCATGAATAGAGAGCTATGAGTCACCATTTGAGACCTCATTCTTGAGCAATCTTGGATTTAATGACTCATAAAAGTGTGTCAACATTTTTGCACACACCCATATCTTTTTGATGAACTCTAGGAGAAATTTCATGCCTAGTGGTGGAGGATATGAGGCCTCACCCTGACCCATCATAGCTCAGCTGATACACTTATTTTGATACATTAAGATTCGATATTTTTGGACATTATACCTAATGGACTAGACATCATTAGTATTATTTATGTCATTTGATGATTACTTCAATATACTTTATTGATGATGTTTATGATTTTTTGGGTATACACATGCATTATGATGATTATTTTAATACCAATAGAGGAAATTGTTATGTTATTTTGATTATGAAATTAATTATGGTTATCAGGTATAGAAATGAAAAAAAAATTTATTAAATGAAAATGTAGATTGTTCAATCTATTGATTATGTAATTTGATACACACACACACACACACACACACACACACACATGTGATTTTATTAAGCTACTGATATTTCATTTTAGTGTGCAGGAAAATTACCATGGGTATTATCAAAGAATCAGTAACCAACCATATGTGCAAATTCTAAAGTCAAGGTTGAATCTAATGAAGAGATTTGAACCTCGTTGTTAAGTGATTTAAGTCGTGATCATAAATTGTGTGTATGTAATAGGTGTTTTCACTGTGTAATTAGTGACATGTCGTTGTTGTATTATGTTATTTTACAGTGTCACTTGACACTTGTTATGTGTTTATGTAATGACATGTCTACTAAAGTTTTCAATGTAAACCTAAGCCTAACTAACTTATTAGGAACCTAATTAAACCCTCTTTGTTTGCGGATACTTGCAAAGTTCCACCAATTTGATTATTTAAATTTAATCCTTTTCTAGTCACTTTTAGAGGGCAAAAGTGGTCCTAAGGATTATTGGTGATAGGGGTATGGGTTGGGAGCATTTATAGCACATCTAGAACCACCTAGTGGCCTTGGTGACCCTCTTTATGACCCATTTCCTACTTGTTACAAAAATGGAGTGAGTCATGACCTTTTACCCAAACGCACACTCCTTTCCAGTCTGGCATTTATGATAGGGCACAAGAAAAAGCCAAAGGACTTAGGAGTCAATTCTGAATTTAATGTTGGTAGGTGGGTAGGATTTGGAGGCCTTTTTAGAAGCCCTTTGTAGAGTTAGCGGGTGTCCATCCACTCTCTACTTTTAGAGACCTTAGGGTTTTGGATTGAAGAAAGAAAAAATGGATTGGGTTCTTCTCAAACTTCATTTTACCATAACACTTGTGAAGGTTTGTCTCCATTGCCATGAAATTTCTTTGTTTTTGTTGTAAATATATTAGTATGTATTTCATTCTCTTTCATATGTGATTTATTTATTTATTTATTATATATTTTTTATGTATTTTGTGTTGTTGTGATGGAAGGGAATGAGATTTTTGGTTCGATTTCATGCTTATTGTATTTATCTTTGTTTGAATGAGGAAGTTTTGTGAAGGGTGTAATGGTATTACTCATCCTTGGATAGAGAAGAAGTGGCCATGTATGTGGGAAGGGGCTAGTTGGACTCCATGAAAGTGTAGAGTCTCTTCTCATGGAGAGAAGAGGGAAAACAAATGCAAGGTGTATGGGTGCTTGCATGCCATTTTTATTTATCTTGATTTGGGCGAGATAATGAGAAGAATATATGGAAAAATATATGTGGATTATAGCCTTGGAAAGGCATGGTTATTGTATGTATTCATTTGGCATTCTCCTACATGGAAGTCCATCTTCACCCCTTGTTATGGGTTCAAGGTGAATCCCATTGTGAAAGTCTTGTATGGGTGTATTTTGTTGTGTTTCATGTTGTCTGAATGGTGTGGATGTCACCCATTGGTTAACGGTTTTCCTACCTCAGGGGTGGTCTCATTGAGACCTTGGATGGGAGGTGAGCTCTCTCCATGAATAGTTTTATATGTTTCTTTTTGCAGATTTTGGATAGACTTTTGATGGAGCCATTTTGGATTTGGAGCATGCAAAGTGTTCTTGATGTTCATGTGTTCGAGTCCTCTCCATTGTATTATCTTCTATTGTATTGTTCTTTCTTATTGAAGATGAATTTTGTAATGAAATGGAGCAAGTGTTGTAGACTCCAATATTGTTAATAGCAATGTAATTATTTTGTGAAAATTGAGCAAGTTGTGAGTTAAAGTTGTTTATTGGATTACAAATCACAACTTGTCTTCAAATGTATTGCTTACACAACTTCAAGTTGAATGTTCTCTCTATTTCCTTCTTGAAAAAAAATTTGGTTTATAAGCATTGTGAGCAAGGATCATGTTATAAGTTTGAAGAATGAACTCTCTAAGTTTAGTTTTAACTATCATTTTTAGGACCATGAATTTAAATGAAGTGATAAAAAATTTATACACTAAAATTCAATATTGAACCTTAAATTCTTATTAAGAAAAACATGGTACCAATGGATTAATCACCAAATTGTAATACTAAATAATAACTAACTATTATCAATACATACATGAACAATCCACACAATAGATTACAAAAACATGTTATATCTATTGCACTACAAAAATGAAATACATGGTTAAGAGGAAGAGAAAAAATAATACAACTTCAAACTAAGAGAGAGAAAAAATACTCTCTGGAAAATGTATGTGAAGAGTTTAATTCCCATTTACCACAGAGAATATTCCTTCCTATTATTCTCCACTAAAAAAAGGTTAGTAAACTAAACCCCCTACCTAATAACCCATTAATACTAACTCAATTGATTAATGGGAAAGGCATGATAATGCATGAGGGAAAACCATGGGTCCCACACCCATGTTTCCATTTTCCCTCCTTGTCTCCTTTGCATGCTTTTGTTTCAAAAAAAAATTAAAACAAAGAAACATTAACTCCTTGCATGATTTTTAGGGAGAGGTCTTTGTGGGCCACCCATCCTCCTTGGACAAGGTGTCACCCACTTGGCAAGCCCCTTACCTCCTATGTACCTTGCATCCTCTCTTCCATGCGTACCTTTTTGCTGCCTTGTTCTACCACTTGTTTTAAACTTTATCACATTACTATTTGTGAAGTTAATATTTTGGTGGCCCCAAACTTGTCTTTTCAAATCTGTACTTTCCTTTTGTCTTGAAATTCAACCCGGTACCTTTTCTTTTCAGCCCCCTTTAACTTCTTATCATGTCACTCCTTCCACTTGTTATGTGAGCCAAGGGAAGAGAGGGAGGTGATGGGATCGGGAAATAGATTAGGATAGTAGATTAGACTAGTTAGGAAATGTCAAATAGATTTAGTTAGTAATTACTTATGTAGATTAGTTTATTTATTTTATTTAATAATGATTAATGTAATATGTTTTCATGTGTTTGAAGGGATTAGAATTAAAATGAATTTAATTTTAAGGGGTTAGTGGGTTATGTTTTCTATGTGTCTAGGATTAATGTGTTTGAGAATAATTAGGGTAAGGGATAAATGTTATTCTTAATTGTTAATTATTTTTTATTTATTTAATTAATGTGTGTTAGTAAATGAAGTTAGGATTAGAATTTAATTACTTTTGTTACCAATTAATCGTAAAACTTATGATAATTCTTTAGGGAATTCTAATGTATCTTTTAGTAAATTATATTTGATGAAATTAATGTGTTTACGAGGACTTAAATTTGAATGTGTTAGGAAACCTAAAGTGGATATAATAATTAAATTGTATTATAATAATATCAAATGGGGTTAATTAATTTGATTGCAAATGCTAAAGGTTTGATAGGTTACTCAAGTTGGTAGTGAAATAGAATCATGTTTAATAGATATGTTGAATGTCATAAATGACTTAATGATAATAGTGTTATATGTATTATGTCATTGTATAATCAGGATTAAGGATTTAAGAATTGTTACATCAACCTATTTGGCAGTTTAATACACTCATGTGAATCACCTAGTAAAAATGAATTAAGTATAAGAGTATCAAATCAGCCTAATTGAACTGATGTTCTTAATAAATGATTTATGATCATGATGTCACTCTTTGTTAATATGAAACTATAGTTTAATCAACCCGACCCAAGTGTTCATGTAGCACTAAAACATAGGGTCTCTAAAATGTGTAATGCATTGGAATATTGACTCTGCATCGACATGTGATGTGACTCAAACTCAATATATGTCTAGACCTTGCAACTCGAGAAACTACTTCTGCATGTTATCATCCTATCCATATCACATTCAGTATTAGTTGTGTCATCATAGTTGTTTGTACATTTTAAAAAAAAATTATCTGTCTTTTGCTCTAGTTTTGGGCATGGCAGAATGATCATGAAAAATATGATATTTGGTGTTATTTGTCATTTTAATTTTACCAAAATCAATGAATCGATAAATTACACTTTAAATCATGATATTCATTAGTTTATGGCCACAAATTTTATCTGATACACACATATGGAAGGATTTTCTCAATTGTGTTTACTATTTTTTTGAATTTTTAAGTTGTCTTTGAGAAGCTCAAACAAAATATTCTCTTGTTGTGATGAAAAATTAGGAGAAGAAAGTTTGTAGTTTGATCAATGATGAAAGGGGAATTTAGAAACATAAACCTTCTCTGGAAAAGGGTGGTGTAGTATGCACACACTCTAAATCATGTTCATCAAGATGAAGATTTCAAATAGGAGGAGAAAGCTCTTTTTTAGGTGGAATTAGATTGAAATTTAAAGAATTATGATCAAAATCCATGTACACGTGTTTGAATAAGAAATTTTAGTTTCAAATGCATGGATTTTTTTAATCTTATGAAAGGTCAGTGTGATTTATAATGATCCATTATCATCATCCTAGGGATGAGATGGTGTTTGTATTGGAGAAAGTATAAAATAAAATTGAGGAGATTAATATTGGATATGAAGTTTATCATTGGCTTCAATAGTACATGCATGCCATTATTGTGAAATTTTTTTACTTTACGATGAAGAGTAGAGGGGACAACCTGGATAGCATGAAGCCAACATCTACCTAGCAGAACGTTATATGTTAGATAATTGGACATATAATGGATAAGGGTAGGTAAAACTATGTATGTCCCATTTGAATAGGGAAGGTGATTATTCCTATGATTGGATTATCAAGATTATCAAAAAACCAAATAGGAGTAGAATCAAGTTCAATAAGTGAACTATCCATTTTTATTGTATATAACAATTCAAATCTACACACATTAAGGGATGGACCATTATCAACTAGAGTACATATTATAGAATTACCATTGATTTTGACAATAACCAGGAGATGATGACAATGTTTTTGAACTTATAAAGAGGGTAACTCATGTTGGTGGAACTCAAATTTTTCCTTTGGTTCAAGAACAATTGCTACCTCATGTGACTTAGTAATAACATTTTGTAAAGATTCTTGAATTATCGGATGATATGGAGGTGAAATATTAATTAAGTCGCAAAGGAGATCTTGGCTAAAGTATCATACATTTTCCCAACAAAATCATTCTACTTACCAAGATGTTGTGATGGATAAGGGGGAAGAGGATTGTTGTTGTTTTTGTTACAAACCATGTTTTAACTTTTGGTATTTTTTCATAAAAGAAAAGAAATTTGTTATCCTCCTTTAACTAACATTGGTTAATTAGGACTTCTAATACCTTAAACATAAATGGTATTAATTTTATTAGGTTCTTTAATCTCAAAGGATTCATTTTTATAAGGGAGGGCATCAAGGATATCATCCTCTTCCTCCAAAGTATGCTCATGGATAGGGTGGACTTTACGAGAGGGAAAAAAAACACTCAGTAATACATAATCTCTAGAGGAAAGGTTAGTGGAATTAGTATAAGGTGAAGGATTATTAATTGAATTATCAATCATATTTAAAAATGTTTTAAAAATTTCTTCTTGCACGAACATGTCCTCATGAGGAAGAGAAACTTTGGGACAAGAATCATTGAGAGGCTCATAAAGGGGATTATCATATATCTCAAATCCTTCGATCATATTAATCAATTTTTTGCAAAAGGATGGTTTAGGAAGCGTGGAGGAATAATTAATGAATTCATCAAGCCTAGATTCATCCAACATATCAAATTCAACACTACAAAACAACTCATCAAAGGAAGTAAAACTTTGTAAAAATAAATCCAACATTTTGTAATGAATTAAGATAATGTAATAAAGTGAAGCATAAAGAGGCTAATCTAAACATAGATAACAATTTATGAAAATAAATATTTTTTTCTATTTTCTTTCAACATGCAAATACAATGCAATAATAAACTAGATCTATGAAATATGGGGTAAATATGTTCAACTTCTAGGTCTTTTTTACTAATGAATGAAAAAATAAGAAACTAAATCAAAACTAAATTTATAAAATGTAAAAATAAAATTCATATAAATCAAATGTAGACATCAAATAAGAATTAAACATTTTATGAGTCGGGTTCACCACAATTTTACAAAAGAAGTAGGGATCACTAGTTCAAATGAGCAATCTAGCGAACTTATCTATCTCCTATATTGCATTGGAAGGAATATGACTCACTAGGCTCAAGAAGGCTTTAAGAAATGATTGGGTACAATGAAGCTTCATTGGAATCAAGGGTTTATTATGTAAATGTGATTGAGAAATACAAGATCTAGAGATAGAAAGGAAGTAAAGATGGTTTATGTATGGACAGGATGTCTGAGAAATCACAAACTAATTTTAGGACTATATCTAATACCTAGATACTCTAACTAATGTCTGTTCCAAGCTTGAATCAAAATTTAAGAGACTATGGCGGTGCATGGCCTCTTCCTAGGACTATGCCAACTAAGTCAGCCCATTCCCTGCACATTTTGATTATTTAAATAGTAAACTATATCGAAGATCCTGATTTGTACGAATCATTTTCTTAAACTAGTGCCACCTATTCAGGTACACACATAAAAGTGAATAAAGATTGTGTAGAGAGGGGTTTGACTCATTAAAATCCTATTTTAGAATCAACCTATAAATTAAATTAAAATATTAGGTTCCATGATGTAGAGAATAGGCTAGATATGAAACATGAAGTGTCATATACATTGATAGTACAATGCTTCTTTGAATGTTATCACAAGTGTTAAATAAATATCTTAAATCCACATAAAAACCTAAAATAAAATCATGAAAGACGTGCCTTTCACAATTAATGTTGAATATTTCCATAAATATTTATATAGAGAAGGACAATGAATTGAATTATTGAATTCTTGTATGGATAGAAGATTATTACATGGTTTCCTCTACTTTTCCTTCAATAAAGGAGTGAAGATTTCTATAATGGACAATATTTTCTTTGAAGATAATTTAGATACTTTAAATCTACCTTAGGATGCTTGAGATGGAAGAGAGATTGAACCTACACTTGAGGCTATGATTTTGTATTAATGCTTGATTACCAAAATAAGGAGTGGTAGGTTGCTTGTATACCCCTCACAAATATTCTAGAGCTCAAAACTTGAATAAGG
The DNA here is from genome assembly GCA_027943335.1 of Chamaecyparis obtusa. Lineage (NCBI taxonomy): Eukaryota > Viridiplantae > Streptophyta > Pinopsida > Cupressales > Cupressaceae > Chamaecyparis > Chamaecyparis obtusa. The sequence continues at coordinate 178,667 of BSBK01006707.1, forward strand.
ATAATGGGAGTTTGAATTTCTTTCTCAACCATTGGGACCAACCTCTGGTTATAATTTTGGAGCATTTATTAGGGAATAGGCCAACTTGGTTAGCCCGGTCCCCTAAAATAAATTGACCAGGCCAACTTATTCTCCCTCAAAAAGAATATAAATTTAGACCATAGGTTCCAATTGAAGAGGGGATGCCAAAACAAAAAAAATGAAATCGAGGGAAGAGTGCCAAAAATTAATGTAGGAGCCCATACATGCTAAAATGGGGTCAAGATAAATGAGTAATTACATTGTGATGTAATTCTAGGTGGTACAACTAGAATGTAATGGGCCCATAGACTTGATACACTACCTAAACTTCTTTATGATAATTTGACCCATCAATGCATCTAAAATATTCTAAAAGTGTCTAGTTTCTCGAACATCACCATGTCATCCTCCACCATGTCATGAAAAAATGGTGATATATATTTATGCATCTCATCCACACATGAAGCATCAAATTATTTTGAAAAAGTATCTCATTATGAATACCATAATTAAAATTAATAATTATATAAAGTAGAAAACATAGAATGCAAAAATTGTGTTCACTCTCAACGTATTTAAAAGTCCCATAGGTCTGAGTATTTTCTATCAATATCCTCAGAAAGGGGTCCATAGGGACCTCCTATCAAATGGCATCGATTCACAATCATCCTTAGAAGTCTTTCTAGTTAATCCTCTAAAGTGGAAGGTATTAAAAGAAAGGAAAAACTCAAAATCTTCTCTCAATTTGGGCTTGACTCCTTTAGAAAATAACATCTCACTTCTTACAATAAAAATATAGTTGGTTTTAGACAGACCTGCATGAAATCAATAGTTTCCTCAAATATGGCCCTCATGGTTTTCAAATTGGATCATATCTTTAAAGTGTAGGTTTCATAAGATCTACTAAATGCTACTATGATATTTTTGGATCTTTCTTGTTTTTTTAAAAGCTTATAGGTCTCTAATTTAGATCAATTTTAGAAATGGACAAGATAAGTTTGGAAATTAAAATGTTGTGCCTATGTTAGATTTATGGCCAATGATTTGTTCTTTTTTAGTTTTTTGAATGAAGAGAATATCATCAAAATCCTCATAAGGGTATTATAGGTCTTAGGTAAGGGTTTAAAGAAATTTCTCTCCCTTTCTTAATGGAAGCCTATCAACCCTTATGTATATCTATAGTTTATAGCCCCAACTTGGGTTTCCCTCCCAAGTTTACCTCTATAATTTTTGAGTTATCAAAATTTTCAATGTATTGCTAACTCTTTTGATCATTTGTTAGCAATTGATAAGGCCACATAATAGAAAACTCTTGTGTTTCCCATAATTTGGTTAAATTTATTTTTTAATATCATCTTTCCTTTTCTATCAATTTGAAATCCCATTTTGGGACATGGAATCAACCTATGGCATATAAGAATGGCATAGCTTTCTTTTAGTTATATCATCGATATGGTCACCTAAATATGTCCTATGGAAAATTCCCTATCCATAAAAGGGATGAGGAAAAGAATCTTTGAACCTTAAGGGGAAAGATGATGATATTTTAGAAATATAAAACCCCCTATCCCACAAATGGGTGGAGTTGAGAAAAACATTACCATATATAACTATGTTAAAGCTATTTCTTCTAATCCCCTCTTTAATACTTATGGGCCATGGGAAAGCTTTGAGGCTATTTGAGCTAGTAATATTCCAATAGGGTAAATTGATTCTAATTACATTAGTTAAAGGAAAATGAGAGAAAGGAAACCTAGACAAAAAATAAATTCAAATAAAGACTTCCAAAGATGAATTTTTTGTAGCCTTTCTAGAAGTAAAAGAAAATATATCAAATGTTGATCTTATCATCAATCCAAATCTTGTATTTAAAGAAGCTAAAAAAATGCTACCTAGCAAATTTAGAAGATTCGGAGAAATAGAACCAAGAAATACATGTTCCTCTTTTGTGACCCCATCTCAAAATCAAAATGGCCTATCCAAAATGGCTATTAAATCTTAAGAAGTAAGACCTTTCAAGACTCATTATCCCTTCTTGAGTTTTTAAATAAGGATAAGCATTCTGCCTTCAATCAATTTGATGAAGAATGGACTCAAGTGAATGGAAAACCAAGAAATATTTTATAAAAAAAAATAAATGTAGGAGGAGAGAATAAGAAAGGAAGACCTTGGTAAAGAGACACATAAACTCATGATGTTTCCTGGGATGTCTCCTCAAGAAAATAAGAGACCCTTGAAAACATTTTAGGATCAAAAGTAGAGGAAATAATTGCCTCTGGTTAGGGGTCATCCCCTTCTTATCGACAATGGTCTTTTTGATGTCATTTCTTTTAATTTATTTGAAGATTCTCTCTTGAAATATTAGAGGACTCAATTTAGTCCTTTTAAACATCACCATACCAAGAGCTGCATAATAGAACAAAAACCACATATAATCCTAATCCAAGAAACTAAGATGAAAAAATCTATGTTTTCTTAGACTATCAAGAACATTTGGTTGGGTGCCAAATTTTTATTTTGTCTACCTTATGGAGCTTTAGGAGGTATGGCTACATTGTGGAACCCACTCTAGAGTTAAAAGTGTCAGTGTGATTAAGGTGTTCTATCAAGTAAGTGTTGGTATTTTTCAACTAATTTACTTGAACCCCTCTACTTGTTAGCCACTTCTTATTAGCCTATTGGATCAAAGTAGATTATCATTGTAAATGGCTTGTGTTGTAGAATGTTTCCATGGAATTAAATATATATTTTGGATTATCTCTTACTCATAGATAAGTTTCTCCTTTGTCATATTTTTTCATACAAATTTAATATTGGGTTAGAGGAATATAATGATATTCTAATAATATCAAAATCCTTGTAATTATCTTTCTTACTCTCTATATGTGTAGATGCAATTATATTATGGATTTCTAACCATGCTTTGTGACATATTTTATAATATTTCCTGTATGAAAATATGCAGCTCAATACATTTTTTGGTTTTCATTTGTTTGTAATGAATAGACTCTATTACCTAAGGAGTAGGAACCAATTTAGAACTATTTTCCCAATCTCACATCACTAAATAAAAACATCAATCGATAAATCAAAGTTCATAAACAACTATTATGTGTTAATGATCTTTAGTTACATCAAAGGAATAAATCATGAGAGGTCATTCAATGGATATATTTCATGTGGTTTATATCGATATAATCATATGGTCATTGCAACTAGTATTTCTTAATTTAATGACAATAGTTGGGATTAAAAATATAATGTGTTTGTGGTTATTTTTAGCTTTTTAAATTTTTTTTAACTCGATATCTATTTAGTTATACCTCTAGGAATACCCTCATCTCATCTAAGCTTAGCTTGAAGTATAGGTGAAATAATTCTATTTCATAGAGGCAACCCGCCATGCTCTATGGAACCCTAGTCTTGAAAGTTAGTGTTTGTTCTAGGAAGCAGAGTAGCGGTTTTGAGACCCAACACACAATCCTAATTGTTTCTCACCTTCTCCTTCTTTGTGAAGTGACTGGAGTCCTCTAACACAAGGTAAGACTATTGGTGGGATTAATATATGCTTGTTTACATCATCTATTTAGGGGAAGAGAACATGATTATTCCTCTTGTTGTCCATGATACTCATGTTTGTTAGTGATTCCTATGTTGACTTGGTGGTCAGCACCTCCTTGGAGATTCGTGACACGGCTTAACCGCCTCCCGTGGATCGGGTTAAATCTGGCATTTGTATCGGGCATTGATAGTTCGAGCTTTTGGTGCAACGGCAAATGATTCCAACAATTGGTATCAGAGCCTTGGGTCATGGGTTCGAGTCTCCCTTCAGTGGGTGCTGAAGGCTCAGTGGGTGCTGAGGGGGAGATTGTTGACTTGGTGGTCAGCACCTCCTTGGAGATTCATGACACGGCTTAACCGCCTCCCGTGGATCGGGTTAAATCCAGCATTTGTATCGGGCATTGATAGTTCGAGCTTTTGGTGCAACGGCAAATGATTCCAACATCCTAATCTCCTTTTGTAAATCCTTATAACAAGATAATCTCTATATTTAAGATGATCCACCTCTTCGCTTAACACAATTGCATATGTTTAATACAAATTTTCATTTTTAACTTTTTCAATAATATTTTTAAAACTATTTAATTATAAAGCTTCTTATTATTTCAAATCAATATAATTATAAAGATTTTCTATTTAAAAAGAAGTTTTGATCCATCCCCTCTTAGAAACCTAAAAATGAAATATTTAAGAATCATGAGCGCAAATATTAACAAAATATACATACACGACCTTTTCAACATAACTCATAACTCAAACTGAACAATACTATTAGTTTCATCATGAGAAAATTGTGTTAATGGGACCCGCTCAAATAGACATGGTAAGATCTAGTTTCATAGTACTTTCTGGTCGAAAGTTAGAATGAAATGGTGGCAGACAATTGATACCCATTGGAGTGGTTGTGATTTTCTTTGTATTAATGCTTAGAGATGGATAACCATCCATTATCTCACACTGCTTCTCATTCTCTTTCCAACCGGCTGTTTTTCCACTTTTTTGACTTAGTCTTTGAATCAATTGTAACTCACAAGGGGCCCTCGAAAGTAATGACTTCTGCATATAATTATCTTCACATTGTTGATTTGATAATAATAAATCAACATGTTGCTCCATCGCATTGGCCTGTCAAATAAGAAAACAAATTGGAGTACTCAGCAGACTTGCATTACTCTAGAAGCAAAAGTATTTGAATTTTCTTAGGTGCCCAATAGAAGGGACTTTGAACCTCACCTGAAATCTTTTCTGAGACATACAATTTGAGCTAGAAATTTCAGTTGCGTGAAATTCTTCTCTAGCCATATGATCTGAAAACAGAGAAAATTTCCTCCTCCTGTGCCACGAATCATTAAAAATTTACTAAAGCCGTTTTCTCTATAAAACTTTGGCATATGAATATCACATTGGTTCAAAACTGAACTATCTGTGGAGTTTTCACTTTGTATGTGAGCTCCATGGCTTCTCCTCGTATCTAAGCTTACTGAAGAAATTTCTTGTAGACTTGTTGAATGTGTTCCATCCACCTTGGCAAAAGAGTCTTCCTGACATAACCTGTAATAGAAAACCCAATAAAATTAGGCAATATTTCAAAGTAACTCATAATAAAATTAGGTCAATATCTCGAAGTTATACAATCAGAGCTCATAATTTAAAAGGATTCTGTTCCAAGTAAGTGATTCAGATTTTACAATTTTTAGGATGCAAAACTTAAATTAAAAAACCTGATTAACCCTAAAAAAATACAAGCCTAATAATAATGTTTACCCTTTAAGTGAAAGCTGGGTGTCAACCGTGTCTCTAGAATATAGCTCTTGGGAACTCAGAATCTGCTGCTGTAAAAAGGATTTGGGCTTACAATCTGCTGTATTTGAACACAAAAAAAATATTTTAGTACTCCTAGCCTTGCTAGTGTAGTACTGAACTAACCTTCTTACCATTTATTTAGCACAAAAGAAAAAAGAGTTATTAATTACCATGCCTTTCAGTTTCGTTCACCTCCTTGTTAGATCGGTACATCTGGATCAGATAGAACAGGGACCAAAATAAATAGAGTTTTTTTATTTTATTTATGTTAACAAAAATTGATGGAGATTTTGTTTTTCTATTGAAAAAGAGATCTATCAAATAGACAAGTTTAAAAAACAATAAGAAAATGTTCAATAAATGCTGGCAAATAAACCTGAAGATGGCTTTTAATTTGGGAGATTGTGAGTCCTTTAACATTCATCAGCTCAAGGACCAGCTTTGGAGTCGCCTCTGTAAAATATGGAATCATATTCTTATTTCTCAAATCAGAAAATATTATATATGACCAAGTTTCTATGAAACTGGCAACATTAAACCGCCCCCCCCCCCCACCCCCAAAAAAGGTAAATCTATAATTTCAGATCAATATAAAACAGAAGACTTACTATCTCGCCCTCCCAAATGCTGTACTGCCTTCACAAAGCCATGATGGAGATGAGGTGACCAGCGAAGGCGAGGCACCTTAGACCGTATGTATCGTCTTACTTCTCCACTTCTTTCACAGCTCCCCATATTCTTCCTTTCTTTTCTGAACTTTTGTTGTTATGGTTCCGACTGAACGGTAAATTTCAGTAGGATCACTGATTGTCCTAATGGAAAGCATACACAAAACCTAAAATTGATCTTTAACTATTAGAAATTCCCAAAGCCTCCACTTCTGCCCTCAATTTATAGTAGCAATAGGAGAGCTAACCTATAAAAGGAAAAAGAAAAGTCTTCTAGACCTAAATCAGATTGGCCAAATACTCTACCAATTGCATCGCCAATTTACCATTTCCTCCTTGACATCTAATATTTAATATCACATGCCCTTAAAAAGTACACATAATTTCCATCCACATGTTCATTTTGGAGGACCCAAAATTACAATCTGCTTCAGAAACATCTACAGAAAAAGTCATTCGTGACAGATAGAATTTTTTTTTTTTAAATTTCCTTTAAAGATAACCCACCGAAGAATAGAACATTTTAAGTTAAAATCCATTTGAAATTCTGTTCATTCCTTCCAAATGCAATTGAAACTCTTCTAATACAATCTCTCCTATTAAATCGGCTTAGCCACGATGACTTTGAAATGTTTCTTTCCCACATGGAGAATCAATAGTCATTAGGATTGTTCCTATAAACAGGTAGTTGTTTGAATGCCCTTTCATTAGAATATTTTTTTGAATAGCTCAAATAGCCAGTAACTCAAAATTCATAATTTGAAATGAAAATAAAATTGAACTGTGTAATTTGTCGATGTATGTCAATTTCCCCACCTGTCCTGATATGTTTACATTTAATTAGCAGAATACTGCCCGAGTCGGTCAAGCCTCTGAATTACATAATTAATTATTTAAACGCTTATTAAATCCATAAGCATAGTTTTTAAAAGTCGTCGAAGTGAAAAGGGAATGTTATTTATTTTAAACTACTGTGTTATGATTATTTTATTTAAAAATTATAAAACATATATTATCTAAGATATTCCTGGTGTAATTTTTTTATTCTTAACTTTTCCAACACGAACTGTTGATGGAATCAACTTGAACATGAAGCATGAAGCACATATACAGAATTACTTATTCAATTAACATTGTAATTTTTAAGTATTTTCTAGAACCAAGAGTACAATTAGTTGTTAGAATTTTAAAATAATAGTGAATGCATAGTTTATAGTCTAGGTTCTTGAATGTCATAGTCCATTAGGTGATGTTAAATATGATTAAATGGTCTAAACTAGCAATAAAAAATGCTGCCCTTTCAAATGATCGTAGATAAGTTGGCATAAAATGTCACAATCAAGCATTAAGCCAAGAGAACAATCACTGAATTAAAAAAACTAAAAAGTCTCCGCAATTGTAACTTTTTCTTCCATGGCTTTGACAATCTGCAGACTACTTTTAATTTAACTCTAATTCTTTCGCTGTCGAATCACGCATTCTCCTAAAAACACAACTGTGGAATGTACATATGCATTAAAGAATTTGAGGAAGAATTCCTTGAACGTATTTCACAAGTCTCTCTTTGAATTTAAATGGGAGACGTCCATTTTCAATTAAAAAAAAGCGCACGGCACGGTGCACCCCAGATGATACAAGAAATGGATCCATCTCGTCATGATCACGTTGATATTGATTATTGTACATTTTTATCGATGGGTTTGAGTACAAAGAATGGGATTAAGTTCTATTGAAATTGACAAAGAATGGATATTTCAGATTTCGTTGATGTATGAGATAAAGTGGATGATCTGATGCGTCGATAAATTAAATGATTGGGACTTACTCTATGGCTAGAATTCTTATTCTTGAGGTGTCCCTTGGATATTTGTCGATAAATTAAATGATTGGAGCTTATTCTATGTCTAGAATTTTTATTCTTGAGGTGTCTTTTTGATTTTTTTCAGCCATTTTTTAAAAGTGTATAAATGTGAGCTTATTTCTTCAATCTTTCTGATCGATCTTGACGATTTCTGATCAAACTTCATAATCTATTATCAGTTGAGAAAATAAACTCACACAAAAAAATAAATTTATGCAGTTTATAATAGATCATGAAGTTTGGTCCAAAACGTCAAATAATATAATATTATATATCTAGAATATAAAACACTTAAACAAATGTAATGAACTTAATCTTTTTGAACTTTATATACCCATTCAAATCTTGATGTTTGTCATAAGAAAATGTATGTTAATTATAAAATAAATTTCCAGTATAACCCATGTATGTTTATTTCTGATCAAACTTCATAATCCATTATCAGTTGAGAAAATAAACTTAGACGAAAAAATAAAATCACGTAATTTGTAATAGATCATGAAATTCAGTCAAAAACTTCAAAGAATATAATATCATATATCTACAATATAAACACTTATTCAAAAAAAAATCTGATGAACTTAACCTTTTTGAACTTTATATACTCATTCAAATTCAGATGTTTGTTTAGCATATAAATATATATACTCCTGGCTTCGGCCTTTACCGATCAAAAAAAATTCAGATGTTTGTCATGAAAAAATATATATGTTAATTATTAAATAAATTTCCAGTACTCGCTCAATTACTGTATCAATTTTTTTTAATTTCTCCATAATACATCTTCCTCGTGCTTTCTTCAAACGTAAAGACAACGGAACGTGAAACATTTACCAGAAGCTTTTAATTTTTTCTTGAGTTCAAAGAACGTTACACGCAATTTGAAGTACTTCGAAGCTCTTCCGGTGATTTCGCTTTCAATATAATGTTTGGTTTGCCACCCTGTATTAAAAAAAAGTTTATTGCTGCAGATTGCCAAACCTAAACCTAACGATTAAAGAATGAGTGTCGATAGATATTTCCAAATTATTCTGTGGGCTCAATATATAATATACATGACTAGCAACGTCACTTTATGAGCCTGCCTACTTACTATCATTTAGGGTAACTTTTCTAGTTAGCATCGCTATTATGAGCCTGCCTACTTACTATCACTTAGGTTATCTTTCCTTCTTCTATCGTTTTCCAACCTGGGTAATCAGATTTATGGTAGAGTCGGTAAGATATAACTCCTATTTGAATAGTAAAATTTATATTTATGTTAAGTTTTACTCAAGCTTGTGTTTATTTTGATGGAATGTATTTTAATATGTGGTATGTAATTGTTTCAATCTGATTTTTCTTTCAATTTTTATTTATTCTTGTTTGATCTTATATACATGTATTTGACTTTTCTTATTCTTATGTAAATTTATTAATACATAATTTTAATCTACTTAGTTCTATGTATATTTATACACACAATTTTTATGCACCTACTTCCTATCTTGAAGTTCTAAATTCTCTAGCTCAAGCCGTATGCAGGGTGCATAGGTGTGTTCTTATGAGACACAAAACTAATTCTTATTAAACTGTTAAAATCCAAATGGCAACTCTTATGTTTTTGTAGTCTGTATTAAGAAATAATTTGGTACACATCTATGTGGTCATTCAAAGATATTCATTTGATCATTTAATGGTAGCTAAGAATTGAATCCCATGTCTTTTGACATACTTAACAACTATAAGGAGCATTCATAGGAACATTTGAATTTGAAACATAAAAAAGAGTCAATAGTTTCTTTAGAATCACATCTAGACCATTGCATGCTTGCTTGGTATTTACCAACAAGTGTCTATGGTCACAAAAATTTCCTTTCAAGTGGGTTGAATAATGAAAGCATGACCCTTGTATTTAAAAAATTATCTTATGTATTTTGAATACTACTAATTCTTACACATGCAATGCCTTACCAAGGAACCTTTGGAACATAGGGTAAAATATGCATGATTTTTTTGTTTTAAAACATAATCATTAAACATGAAAAACATAAGAGAAAATTAGGTTCCAATGGCAAGGTTAAGTCAAACAGTTGCTACATGACTTTGCACTAGAAAAACTCTAAAGGCCTCAAACTCTCAAAACCAACAGTTCCTAAGCCTTTCTAAAACACTTCCAAGGGTTCCATGACTTACTCTAATTTGCTACGCAACTAAAATAGAATCAACTATTCTCCAAGTTACTTCAAATTAGCTTGGATTGACTCTCGCAAGCCTCATTCTACACTAAGCCCTTGACTAATGAAGGAGGTGTATAAATCAAGATATGGCACATACTTATATAATTCAAGATTTGTTTTAAGCACCAAAGTTAGTGTTCTTATGATAACACTAACATACAACTTATTCATTAACCTTTAGAGCTTCTCATGTGTACTAAACTAGAAAACATGTACAAATATATCCATCACATGCCTATAACCATAGCCATGCTAGATTCTATAGCATTTGAACAAATACAAGTGCATGCCCTAAATTAAATTTATTGATATATAAGTTACATTAGTTGATCTATACAATAGGCCTCAAACAATGAAAACACAAATGCTAAAGGCCAGATGCATGTAGTGAACTGGAAAAACAAATTGAGTGACCTTGCATGTTCTAGAATGTAGGGCCATGTGCTATTTACGTAATATTGGGTTAGAGGAATATAATGATATTCTAAGAATATTAAAAGCCTTGTAATGATCTTTCTTACTTTCTATATGTGTAGATGCAATTATATTATGGATTTCTAACCACGCTTTGCCACAAATTTTACAATATTTTGTGTATGAACATATGTAGCTCAATACATTTTTTGTTTTCATATATTTGTAATGAATAGACTCTATTACCTAAGGAGTAGGAACCAATTTAGAACTATTTTCCTAATGTCACATCACTAAATAAAAATATTGATAGATTAATTAGACTTCATAAATGACTATAATGTGTTAATGATCTTTAGTTACATCAAAGGAATAAATCATGAGAGGTCCTTCAATGGATATATTTCATGTGGCTTATATCAATATAATCATATGGTCATTGCAACTAGTATTTATTGATGTAATGATAATATTTGGGATTAAAAATATAATTGAGTATGTTTGTGGTTATTTTTATTTTTTAAAATTTGTTTAACTCAATATGTATTTAGTGATACATCTAGGAATACCCCTATTTCATGTAAGCTTAGCTTGAAGTACAGGAGAGATAACTCATTTTCATAGAAGCAATCATCCATGTTCTATGGAACCCTTACCTTGAAACTCAGTGTTTGTTCTAGGAAGCAGAGCAGCAGTCTTCAGACCCAACACACAATCTTAAATGTTTCTCACCTTCTTCTTCTTTGTGAAGTGACTAGAGTCCTCTAGCACAAGGTAAGACTATTGGGCTTTATGGTTAGCCATCTCTAGCTTGGGTTGGTGGCTGGGTTAATATTTGCATGTTTCCAAGGGAAGAGCGCATGATTATTCCTCTTGTTGTCCATATTACTCATATTTTCTACTGACTCCTAATCTCCTCTTGGGTAAACCCTTATAACAAGATAATCTCTATTTTTAAGATGATCAAGATCTTTCCTTAACACAATTGCATATGTTTAATATGATGTTGAATATTTTTTAAATTATTTTATTATAAAGCTTCTTCTTATTTCAAATCAATATAATTATAAATATTTTCCCATTAAAAAGAAGTATTGATCCATCCCCTCATAGAAACCTAAATATAAATATTTAAGAATCACAAGTGCAAACGTTAACAAAATATACATACACAACCTTTTCAACATAACTCATAACTCATACTGAAAAATACTATTAGTTTCATCAAGAGAGAATTGTGTTAATGGTACCCACTCAAATAGACATGGTAAGATCTAGTTCCATAGTACTTTCTGGTCGAAAGTTATAATGAAATGGTGGTAGACAATTGATACCCATTGGAGTGGTTGTGATTTTCTTAGTATTAATGCTTAGAGATGGATAAGTATCCATTATCTCACACTTTTTCTCATTCTCTTTCCAAATGGTTTATTTTCCACTTTTTGACTTATTCTTTGAATCAATTATAACTCACAAGGGGCCCTCAAAGTAATGACTTCTGCATGTAAGTCTCTTCACAATGTTGATTTGATAAGAATAAATCAACAAGTTGATCCATCTCATTCGCCTGTCAAATAAGGAAATAAATTAGACTTGGATGAATCTAGAAGCAAAAGGATTTGAATTTTCTTAGGTGCCAAATAGAAGGAACTTTGAACCTCCCCTGAAATCTTTTCTGAGATGTACAGTTTGAGCTACAAATTTTAGTTGCATATAATTCTTCTCTAGCCATATGATCTAAAAACACATAAAATTTCCTCCTCTTGTGCCACAAATCATTAATAAATTTACTAAAGTCATTTTCTCTATAAAACTTTGGCAAATGAATATCACATTGGTTCATAACTGAACTACCTATCGAGTTTTTACTTTGTTGTATGTGAGCTCTATGATTTATCCTCATAACTAAGAATTCTGAAGAAATTTCTCGTAGACTTGTTGAATGTATTCCATCCAATATGGCAAAAAGAGTCTTCCTAACATAACCTATAATAGAAACCCCAATAAAATTAGGCAATATTTTAAAGTAATACAATCAGAGCTCATAATAAAATTAGCTCAATATTTTGAGGTTATTGTAGACACCGAAAAATCCTTCAGAAAATAAATTATTTTTATTTTCTGAAAATCCTTGATGACATCATCATTTATTAATTAATTAATTATTTAATTAATTTATTTATTTTTATGGCATTAAATCCCTCTTTCTTAATTAAGAATCTTTAATTAAGGAATCTAGCCTAAAAATGTCATTTGGACATTATCCCTAATTTATTAATTATTTAATTAATAAATTGCCCAAAAAAACCTCAAAAATAAATTAATTTATTTTTAATTTATTTTTTATCCCAAACTTGGCCAATTTCCTTAAGACCACTAACCTCTTCCAAAATCTTCTAATCCCTTCTTAATTTCGATTAAAAGGCTAATCCCATCTTTTCTAACCCTAATCCCAAGGTTAAATATTTAATTAAGGTTAAATATTTAATTTTCATATTTATTGAAAATATTTTAATAAACATTCCTAAAACTTAAGCTTTTTGGAATGAATAACTTTTATTCCATGAAACTAAGGAGAAATCTAGACTCTTCTAAAATCTTCTCAAATCCACCCTCTTCACCCATCCTAATCCTTTTCTTTGTCCTAATCTAATCCTAATCCTAACCTTAAACCTTTGTGCAATCCTAACCAAGCTTAAGACTTTCCTAAACCAAAGCAAAGTCTTTCCTCCCAAATATCTCAACCACAAAGCATTTATTGCTTCCCCAAAGTCTTCAAAGCCTCTTAAAGCCCATTCATTGCTCTTACAAGCATTTATTTGGAGAGTTATGAGCTTGGAGCCCCCTTTGTTGACTCCTCTTTGCCCTTCCCTTCATCCACTCATCTTGTGACATGTGTCACCTCCTGATTGGCTGAGAACTAGCACAATCCATGTGCTTCCCTTTGAGTGAATCTTGGCCTCTCTTAAGGATTTCAATCCTGGCCATTCATTCCTCCTACCCCAAGCCTTAGAAATCCTATAAATACCCTCACTTCCTAAGGCAAATCATCTCTCAATTCTCAAACTCAATAGCAAAGTTATAATGTCATTTTCATTCTAGCATAAGCATAAACTCATCATTTTAGATCATTTTCAAGCTTAAATCACATCTAAATTAGCTTAAATGGATTAACATAGATTCATTTCTTGTTTCAATCTTAGTTCAATCATTTAGCTTTGCATATTTGTGTGTTCTTGAGGCCTTTGAGGCAAAATAGGTTCCTCATACCTATTTTGTGTCATTTTGGGTCTTCTTGATCCTCAAATCATTTATCTTGCATGCTCCAAGTGCTTGAGTTTGCACACCCACATCCCTCTATATCTAAGCATATCAAACGGTACATGGGCGCATCCGTTTTAAGCTTAAACTGAGGTGGCTTTGATTTTAGTTTGTTAACCATTAAATTTGATTTGATAATATGCTATGACATTTGTTTGTCTTTGGCCTTCAAAACAGGTTTAGGTGCACTCTCAAATCCTAGTCTACATTCTGGCACGCCCGGTGGGACCCAAACCACAATCATTTTGATGAAATTATGCTTTATATGCTTGTATTTTGCAGGAAATAAAGAAATGTCGCCTTCATGAAAAGAAATGATGCCTACAGCAATTAAATGTCGCCTTCAAATAAAGAAATGTCGCCTTCAACAAAAGAAATGTCGCCTACAAACAATCCAGTCACGCCTTCATGAAATTAAATCACGCCTTTGAGGAAAGAAATGACGCCTGTGAACTTTGTTTTAACGCCTGCATAACTGAGAATTTTCTGTTGTCGGCAACTTCTGTTACGTTCCAGAATTCTCTTCTGTCGCCTTCTTGTAATTAAATCACGCCTGTAACAAAAGAAATCACGCCTCTGGTTGTTTTATCTGTCACCTTTTGAGGTACAGAATGTCGCCTGTAGGAATTAAATGTCGCCTCTGCACTTTCCAGCGTCGCCTATAAGCTGGACAGTGTCACTTTTGGTTTTTGTCTTGAGTTGCTTAAGACTGGTTTTTTCATTTCTTTTATTACAGCAAAGGTCAAACTCAATCTTGAATGACATTAAGGAAATGAACTTAGGTCCTAAGTGTCATTGTCAATTTGAAAATCAAACCAAATCTTGAATGCACTAAAGGAAACAAACAACTCTATTCCCTCATCTATTTCAAATTTCAAAGCAAGCAAACAAATTCAATATTGAGTGATCTAAGGGATAAAACAAAGCTTTTTCAAAGTTCTTAAATCAACTCGCTAATCAAATCTTGAATGCACAAAAGGAAAGAACTTGCAAACGTTCAATTCATTTACATTTTGAGGAAAGGAAAAAATCAAAATCTAATCACAAGTGTCTTCATTTCAAAGTTCAAACATCACTTAATCAAATTTGGGAAAATGAACAAAATCTGCTTGATGTGCATGTAGGAGTTTTTCAATTCTTGCATAATCCTTGTTAGAGTAAGCAACGTGGAACACTTGAACTTGGACAAGTTCACCTGTTCTGCTTTTAGCGAGGCCTGTCCAAGGAGAAGCGCTTCCTCCTCGGAGAACGACCTCAAACCGGTATCCCCCCCGGCCGGTATACAAATAAGTGAATACCAAAAGAATCGCTTACATCTCCTAATCGCCGGGCGTTCGTGCCAAACACGTGACTGGGGATGGTAAACATTCCTCTCCCCCAGCATAATTGGCAAGGCTCTTAAGTGAGTCACGGATGATCAGCAAAACCGGGTATGGAGACACCACAGAACTATTAAAAGCCTGATAAAATAGAGGCTATCCTATCTACATCCGAAAGTATCAAAATCCTTGTGCAAGGACCGATTCCAAGGGGTTTACCGGGTTGCCTCAAGATTACTCACCATTTGTATTCCCTTCTAGGGGATACCAAGCTGTGGGCAAGCGATTTTGATACTCACCTTCCTTAGGTAGATCTGTTTGAAGTGCTTGACAGTCAAAGACCCGTGAAAACATTTGTCAAACATACACTTTTTTGAAAGCATTTATCAGAGTCTTTTATCTTGTTTGTATCTCACAAAGTTGCTTTGTCCTTTGTGAAGATTGCTTTTATCAAATCCTTTGCCAATGGAAAAACATCAAGCAGATCTATAACTTGGTTCGAAGGACAATCAGAGCAGCCATCCCAAAACTTGGTCATCTCCCATCCCTTTGTCTGTCTTCTTCTAGAAAACTGTCTTCTTCCGCCAGTCATCCCAATCTGAGTCTTAGTCTTCCAAACCATCTTCGTCCTTCCTCCTTATCCAACTCATTCGCAAAGTCAGCATGTCTCAAATCTATAATGAGTTTGGTTATGATATCTCTCCTCTCCCACCAATCGATCCTAATGATGATGAAGGTCTTGTAGACCATGATGCCTATTACAGCCAGTTTCCTCCAAGCAACCCCCAGCATTCCATCATTCCTCCAATCCAGCCAACCATGCCTTCACGCTTATCTCCTAGCACTCCCTTTCATGTCCTCGGCAAGGCTAGCATTCCTTTTCATGTCCTTGGCAAAGCAACCCCAGTGTCTTATCCATCCCCAACTTATCCTTGTCTTCAACCTACACCTCTTCCATATGCTCCTTTCAGGCCTCCACTTTCTGCTATGGTCATTTCTCCATCGGTATCATCCCTTAGAAACACTTCACGCTACTTCCCCTATCTAAGGCCTCCATCTGCCCATCCTCCAAAAAATTTTGAAATCCAAGATTCTAGTCCTCCCATCCTTTTCACCAAACCTCTATCCTTTCCCAAACCACCATCCTCTCTTCCAAACCACATTACCAAAAGTCTCTTCCCACCAGCAGAGTTCATCCCTCAACCCACTCCAAAACCTGTACCTCAAGCCATTAGCCTTGCCTCTTCAGCACCATCATCCCCTCAAGCAAAATCCAAAGCTCCCTTTTCAAAATCATCTTTTTCATGGGTGTTCCCTTCTTTCTCTCCCCCTTCGCAAACATCTACCCAAGCACAAACCCCACTTTCATGCGAAGACCATCCAAGTTCCCCATCTCCTCCACCTTCCAAACCTTCTTCACCACAAAAGTCTCCAAGGAAACCAATAACAGAACCCAAGGAAGAGCCAATAGCAAAACCCATGCCTGAAATTGAAAAGCCAAGCAATCCTTTATGTGAAGCCATCATTGATGAGGCCCATCCAGCGCTCCCATCTATTATCTATCTTCCATACATCCCAACCGTTGATCCTCTTCCATCTCCTATCATCATGGAGTCCCTTCCATCTAGAGTCTCCATCCAATCCCCAGAATCATCTCCTCCTAGCATTACCCAAAGCATATCTGAAGAACCTCATGAGTTCACCCTTCTTCCTACCATTGCAGCTGCAAAATCTCCCATCCTTTTATCCATACCATCTGAAGAGTTCTTCCTTCTTCCAGACACCCCAGCAGCAGAGTTCCCAATCCTTCTATCCACTCCCTTTGAAGAGTCCATCCATATATCCCCTAATCCTCTATCTGAACAAATCCCATCATGTCAAGATCTGGACCAAAAGCATGTTGAAATATCTATAGAAGAACATCAAGATCCAACCCCTTTACTTCCCCCATCGCATGTTCTATTGCTTTCATCACCTTCAATCCAAAATCCTACAATCCCAATTCCTCCAATCCAAGATCCTATCATCCCAGTTTCTCCAACTAAAGATCCAATACCATCCCCCAATCCTAGTCAAAATCCCAACATCCTATCCTCTCCTCTTGAGGATCCTCCTAACCAAACTGTCCAGCTGTCGTCACTCTATCCACTTGGAAAACTAACATTTGTCAAAGGCAAACCACTTGAAGAAGAAGAAATCAGCTTCCTATCTTCCATCAGAGAACCAGAAAATGGCTGTTTGTCATTCACCCCAAGTCAAAAATATCCTTGTCTAGATAAAATGCTGAAAAGATGGAACTATCAAGGCAAAGGCCTTGGCACTCACGAACAGGGAAATATACAGCCCATCCAAGGCAAGAAACATTCGAAAGGCTGTGGAATTGGTTGCACACCAGAAGAGGACACTCCCTCCACATCAGCGAAAGGTACTTCATCCAAAAATGTTGGTACAGCTAAGGCAAAGTTCAAACATCCATTCAAAACCAACAAAACATCTTCCAAGAACCACAACGCAATTCCTCCCCCTCCATCGTTACAATCGAGGACAACCTATCATATTCCTCCTTCATCCTCCCCATCCATTTTGGGTCCCTATGTCCCAAAGTCTTTCAGCGCATCTTCGTTACCCAGCAAATCCATTTTGGGACCTTATATCCCAAAATATCATCCCCCATCTTATCCTACTCAGCCTTTCATCCAACATCCAAGCATCCCTAGTCAAGATCAACAACGGCACATGTCCACATATCCTATCTACCAATCTCCTTCCATCTCTCCATCCAAATTTTCTCCATCCCAGACAACTCCTCATATTCCTCCCAATGCTCCTCACAACTTGGATACCATATTGCGCATGAATAAAGGGAAAAATCCACAAAAATCCCAAGATTGTTATGTCCAGTCTAATCGACATGCACAATCAAAGAAAAATCCAATCAGGCAAGCTAAAGCAACCCACTGGCCACAAAGGCCAGGCAAAGAAATAGCAATACCTTACGCATCCCAAAGGCCGCAAAGGCCCAATGACGATTACCATGTCTAGTCTAATCGACATGGTCAATCAATGCAAGCTCCAATCAGGCAATCAAATGCGCCGCAAAGGCCCAGCAAAGAGCCAATCAGGCATGCTAAAGCACCCCAATGGCTCCAAAAAACTAGCAAAGTCCAAACAAAATCTATCACATGGCCACAAAGGCCTAGCAAAGCAAAAGCACAATCTGATGCACACCAATGGCCGCAAAGGCATATCAAAGCTAAAACAAAAATGATGTGGATCCCAAAGCAAAAAGATGTAATCCATCTAACAAAAACATCCACAATGGCATCCAACGTTGCCCATCTCCCAGCTCCTCAATCTTCCCCTCCATCTCCTCCATCCTCTAGCATAAATCCTCCATCACATCTATCTCTATCTTCCACATCCAATCATCCATCTTCCTCGCAACATGTGCCAATGTTGATCCTGACAACATCCCCCTATCTTGATCATTTTCCATCCTTTCATCCAAACACTTTCTACCACCATCTTTCCCATCTCCCCCATCCGATTCATGACTTT
Source organism: Chamaecyparis obtusa (assembly GCA_027943335.1). Lineage (NCBI taxonomy): Eukaryota > Viridiplantae > Streptophyta > Pinopsida > Cupressales > Cupressaceae > Chamaecyparis > Chamaecyparis obtusa. The sequence continues at coordinate 197,412 of BSBK01006707.1, forward strand.
GCATGATTCCCCCATCCTGCTACAGTTGTACTAACATCCAGGCACACAATCAGAAGAAATCAGTGAGGAAAGTCAGCAAAGATCAGTCAGCACATCTAAAACAGCAAAGGGAAATCAATGACAAATCAGAGAAATCAGCAAAGTCAACAGTCAATCAGGCTTCAGCATCAACATATGCCTATCAGCTTAAAACGGAAGCATATTTTGGAGAGGAGGCAAGCTTTAGTCGCAAAGGTGAAAAAAGCAAAGGCAAAATCATGAGTCTTTATGTGAAAACCCTTCTGGGGCACATTCTGATTCCAAAACAGTAAAAATAAAGGGCATATCTTCTAGTGAAAACTTGGCAATTCAAGCGCTAGGAGATGGAGCTTTGCCTCTTCCTCCTATCTGGGATAACAACACATGATAGTTCCCTATCAACATTGCAGAAACCAAGCTAAATCAACTTGGGTACAGAAGGATGTTTGTGGCTCATCTACATGGAGGTTAACCTGATAGAAAGTGAATCATGACCTTAAGTGTCTTGCTCTGAGGAGTCAATTATCAATTGTGCACAGTCATATGCACATCTACCTAGGCCTCATCTTAAGCATGTCATCCATCATCTAGCAATAGATCCCCATGACAAACTGGCAACATTAGAAAATCAGCAATCCACATCAGAAAATCAGTGAGGAATCTCTCAGAAGATCAACATCAAATCGCATGATAACACCAAAATCAGCACAAAACTCAGCGCCACATCAGAGAGTTAGCAACAACATCAAAATATCTGTGCAAAATCAAAAACATTAGGGCCATTATCAAATCATAAGGGAACATCCAATCAAAGAATCAGCAACACCATCAGAATATCAGTGACAAATCAAAAGGTCACCATCTAATCAAGAGGAAGCGCCAAAATGGCAACATCAGCTGATCAGCAAGCACGACAGCATTAAATCAGAGCTTCAGCAACAGATCAGAAGTATCAATGCATATCAGCACAAAATCAGCAACAAATTAGAAAATCAGTGGAATATCAACCCAAGCTCAGCAACAAATCAGCAAGATCAGCACAAAGTCAAGAAAAAAACACAAAAATCCATAAAAATTGGATAAATCAAAAGAGCAAATTATCAACAAAGCAAAAATCAAGAGAAAAACATTCGTCCTCTGGTGAAAACTTGGCAATTCAAGCGCCTTGGACAAGTACCATGGTGAAAACCTGGCAAACAGGTGCCATGCATAGTGCCCCCCCCTAATTCCTTTCTGCAGTTAGGGGCTTCCTTTCTATCACCTCTTATCCAACATGTCCTCCATCCCCTTTTGTCTCTCACTTCCTTCATTTTCCATTGGATCTTGATGACAAAAAATAGAGACTATCAGATGTACATGCTTTTGGGCACCTCCTTGGCATCCATTGCACCTTTCAGCTACATATCCTCTATCTAATCCTTTCATCCTAGCTTCCATCCTTCCTCATCCTCTTATTGGCATATCTTCCATCCAAGCATACACCATGCCTTTAAAACACATGAACTATCTTAAACAGGGGGCATCCTCTTCCTTGGTGACGTATTCCTTGGAGGCTATCCAAATCTGAATCTTCCATCTCCCAAAATCCTCAGCAATTTCTCTATCCAAATCCAATCCAACCACCATCCAATCCTTCCAGCACTCCTCTATCTTAATCCATCAGCAGTTCCTCCAGCATCCTCTATCTTGATCCACCAGCAAACCAACTCAGCGTCCCATATCCTTTATTAGAATCCAACATCCACCATCCACAGCAGAAAGCAGATTCACCATCTTTTGCACCAAAATCCAGAGCTCCAAATCCACAGGCATTATCGTGTTCCAGCCCTTTGAGTTGTTTCCATCCCTTATCCTAAATCAGAAATCATCCTCTTTTTGGCACAACGTGTTGTCTTAAAGAAATCACAACCTTGTCCTTGCATAGCCTTATCATCTCGAGCAAGAGATTGGCTTGTATTGACAAGAATCCAGTTGACCGAAGATCATCAGTCTATCCTAGGTTGACGCAATCCTATCACTGATCCTCCATTGGTAAAACAGCAGCTCATTTTGTTGACACTTGGTAATCTTCCACCAGCTTTTCATCTTCCACCAGCTTTCCATCTTCCACTAGCTTTTCATCCTCCAAGCAGCTTTTCCATCTTCAAAATCCTCTAGCAGTTCCACCATCCAATCTCCCCGAATCTTCCTCCATCCAAATCTTCTAGCAGTTCCATCATCCCCATCCTAAGCATTTCCTAGCACCTTCTCTTGTCATTGGTATCTAGCTATAGGCTAACCTCATTGCAATCCAATGCCATTCATCCCTATCCACACCTTGCTAGCAATATTCCCAACCTATCCATATCTTCTAGCTAGCCAACACCCAAGATCAAGCCAACCGATCAAATCGCATCCTTCATCTTGTAGCAAGCCTTGATCTCGATCCAATCATCATCATTAGGATATGTCTTTCCCAAATCCGTGTCATTTTAGGACACATCATCCGCTGCCAGTCCATCTTGGCCTTCCAACCTAGCTGGGGCACCATCTTGCATATCTTTGAAGTTGTCAGCTTCATCCCCAGGTTCTTTGTATATCCTATTCTTGAGTCTTGTACCATAGTGTCAGTCGTGTCTCCACCTAAGCTCATTTGTACATTTGTGTCTTTAGGTCCCATCCTTTGTCTTAGTCCTTGTCCATCCTGCAGCAGCATTTGATCAAATATCTTGTCCTATCCCCAGCCTCAGAAAACTTTTAGTCCCACTCGGGCCTTGTGCTTCAGCAACATCAATTGTCAACTTATCCTTGCTCATCCTGATTATTCCTTGAACTTCATCTTTTGCCAGCAAACAACTACACTTATTCTCTCACCAACCCATGGGTCCTTGAGGATATATCGTTCCTCCTGTCTGACCTAATCTTCCATCCTGGTCCTTGAGGATATATCGTTCCTCCTGTCCGACCAATCTTCCCACCATCAATCAAACCTAATCTCTCTCCTTGGCAAAGGATGTCTTTTTGGAGTTATCATTTTGATCTTGGGTTTTGTCCTTTTGATCTTGTTAATCTTTTTGGCTTCTCTTTATCTCACCAGGGTCACCACGATTCATTATATCATGGTGTGCTGCGTGTGCGGGTAATCTGGGGCAAGGTCTTTTGATCTTTCACTTCTGCCTGTGAGTCAGTTGTGTGTTTGTGGTTCCTTCAGCATCGGTTCTGCCATGTTGCCTCTGCGCTTCATGTGTGATGTTGGGGCAACCCTGTGTGTTTGTTTAGCGTCAGTCCTCGTCAGTCCTTTGCGACGTTGTTGACAGGCCTCATGATCCCAGTATCCTTGGCAGGTCTCTAACATAGCTATATTAAATCTAGGTTGTGCACTCCCGTTTGCACTTGGAGCTATCTGGTCCCTTGCATTTATCATATAGATTAATCTTGCATCTTTGCATATAGCTGCATCTTGCATCTTGCATTTCCATCTCATCTTGCATGTCATCCATATTTGTTCTTAGAAGTGAGGTTATTTATCTCCCCTTTCTTCCTAGGCCTTTCCTTCCTCGTCCCGCCGGGCACACTCTGTCCCAGGGCGTAATCCCTCTTTCTCCTCTGTCCCACTGGGCGCATCTTCCATGATTTTGTCCCACCGGGGCATGTTCCTCTTTCTTCTAGTCCACCCAGGCGTCATACCCTCTTCTTCTGATTCTAGCCTCGGCATCTTGTTTTCTTGTCTTTGACGCCATGCCACTTGCGGCATCGCATCAAAGAGGGGCAAAATGTAGACACCGAAAAATCCTTCAAAAAATAAATTATTTTTATTTTTTGAAAATCCTTGATGACATCATCATTTATTAATTAATTAATTATTTAATTAATTAATTTATTTTTATGGCATTAAATCCCTCTCTCTTAATTAAGAATCTTTAATTAAGGAATCTAGCCTAAAAATGTCATTTGGACATTATCCCTAATTTATTAATTATTTAATTAATAAATTGCCCAAAAAAACCTCAAAAATAAATTAATTTATTTTTAATTTATTTTTTATCCCAAACTTGGCCAATTTCCTTAAGACCACTAACCTCTTCCAAAATCTTCTAATCCCTTCTTAATTTCGATTAAAAGGCTAATCCCATCTTTTCTAACCCTAATCCCAAGGTTAAATATTTAATTAAGGTTAAATATTTAATTTTCATATTTATTGAAAATATTTTAATAAATATTCCTAAAACTTAAGCTTTTTGGAATGAATAACTTTTATTCCATGAAACTAAGGAGAAATCTAGACTCTTCTAGAATCTTCTCAAATCCACCCTCTTCACCCATCCTAATCCTTTTCTTTGTCCTAATCTAATCCTAATCCTAACCTTAAACCTTTGTGCAATCCTAACCAAGCTTAAGACTTTCCTAAACCAAAGCAAAGTCTTTCCTCCCAAATATCTCAACCACAAAGCATTTATTGCTTCCCCAAAGTCTTCAAAGCCTCTTAAAGCCCATTCATTGCTCTTACAAGCATTTATTTGGAAAGTTATGAGCTTGGAGCCCCCTTTGTTGACTTCTCTTTGCCCTTCCCTTCATCCACTCATCTTGTGACATGTGTCACCTCCTGATTGGATGAGAACTAGCACAATCCATGTGCTTCCCTTTGAGTGAATCTTGGCCTCTCTTAAGGATTTCAATCCTGGCCATTCATTCCTCCTACCCCAAGCCTTAGAAATCCTATAAATACCCTCACTTCCTAAGGCAAATCATCTCTCAATTCTCAAACTCAATAGCAAAGTTATAATGCCATTTTCATTCTAGCATAAGCATAAACTCATCATTTTAGATCATTTTCAAGCTTAAATCACATCTAAATTAGCTTAAATGGATTAACATAGATTCATTTCTTGTTTCAATCTTAGTTCAATCATTGAGCTTTTCATATTTGTGTGTTCTTGAGGCCTTTGAGGCAAAATAGGTTCCTCATACCTATTTTGTGTCATTTTGGGTCTTCTTGATCCTCAAATCATTTATCTTGCATGCTCCAAGTGCTTGAGTTTGCACACCCACATCCCTCTATATCTAAGCATATCAAACGGTGCATGGGCGCATCCGTTTTAAGCTTAAACTGAGGTGGCTTTGATTTTAGTTTGTTAACCATTAAATTTGATTTGATAATATGCTATGACATTTGTTTGTCTTTGGCCTTCAAAACAGGTTTAGGTGCACTCTCAAATCCTAGTCTACAGTTATATAATCAGAGCTCATAATTTAAAAGGATTATGTTCCAAGAAAGTGATGCAGATTTTAAAATTTTTAAGATGTAAAACTTAAATTAAAAGACCTGATTAACCCTAAAAAAACACAAGCCTAGTAATAATGTTTACCTTCTAAGTGAAAGTTGGGTGTCAACTGTGTCTCTAGAATATAGCTCTTTTTTGATGAATATTATATTTTCTATTAATTGAATATAAAAGTTACATATTCACAAAAAAGGGGTTGGGGGACATAAAAATCACCCTGTGAGAGTCCACATGGTAGAAGATGAAAATAGTAACAGAAACTAGAAACTATTGATAAAAATAAAAAGCATAAAGCCATCATGCTACAAGAGAAGTGCTAGCAGGTGGAGGAGGATCTCTATCATCAGAACTCCAAACATCATTGGGATTGATAGGAGGGTCGAGAATTGACCAACCATCATCTTCAGCATTTTTATATTTTTCCTCTGCCCAAGGTGGAGAAATAGCAAAGCTAGGCGGGGGAACTTGGAGGAGGTGGGCGGAGGCCAATCAAAGCCACGACAAGCAGCAGGAGCATCAGGAGGGGTAGACTGAGCCAGAGACCACCTAGAGGTACATTGAGGCAGAGAAGATTGGTGGCGCTACCAACTATCATCACCACATCTAGCAGAGTTGTGGCAGGGAGCTTGCGACCGTGGAGTACAAGAGCGGCAAGCCGAAGAGCTATGCCCATGACGGTGACCCCTAGGCGGGCTACCTTGTATAAAAACTAAATTAGGAGGTGTACACACTAAATAGTGCACTTCTCTAATTCATTACTTCCAAGAGAATCCATGAATGGGAAACCTTGAGAAAGCCCCTAGAGCTCCCTAGGCATGGAGTCACAAGGGTGTTGATGGTGCTCTCAGCTAGAGCTATTGAAGCATGCAACCTTGCTAGTAAACCACACAATGGGAGATTCAAAGAGACAAGGGAAAGAATGCCAGTATCCTCAAGAATCAACAATGGAAATGCAATGCAATGCAACTATGCTAAAAATGAAGATGCAAGTTAAGCTATGGAAATGAAAGTATTACAAACCCTTGCTAATTAAGCTATGTGAGCTAATCTATAGCATAAAGAAAAAAGCTAGATGCCATGAAAGCTATGATGCAATAATGAAAGCTAAATGCATGAAGATCTCCAAAGCTCCAAAGTCTCCAAGAAAACTTGCAGCATAAGATTAGTATAAAAAGTTGGGATCCTAGAATGAGAAAAAAGCTCTCCTTTTAAAGGAATTGAAAAGGAATGGACCATGGAGATTAAGAGGAAAAAGATTTAATCAAGGGTGGAGCTTGAAAGAGGAGAAATCCATGTGCACAAATCTCCTTCAATGAGAAAATAAGAGTTGACTTTTGTGTCCCATATGAGACAAAAATGTCTTTTCTTCTTTTTTATAAAATAAGAATAAAAGGAAAAGTGGGGGCCTTTTTATTTAATAAAAGGGGAGGAAATTCTTTTTAAATAAATAAAGACTTTAGGATAAAATGGTTAGCCCATAGAAAATAATCTAATAAATGATAAAATAGGATTTGATCAAAGAAATTGATATAATTTAAAAAATGTTGATTTCTAAAAATATTGATTCAGGAAATTGATAAATTGTTGAATGGGGGCCCAAAGTCTAGGCGACCATTTTAGGGTGCATACATTTTCCCCTCTTTGACTAATGTGAGATCGATTTGGGATCACATGTGGTCAAAGAATGGAATTGAAATGTGAGATCGATTTGGGATCACAAAACAACCCAGATGTGTGTTCGATGGATGGGAGCACATCAGGACAAGCATAAGCATAAGCTGAAAGATAAAACCAACACCTGTATAGCTAGGTGATAATCAAGTCTCAAATAAGAGATAAGAATCTCAAGCAAAGCTGATTGATAAGCTGAATCAAGGATTAAAGCTGATAGGTACTGCCCCCTCGAAATTGAAATCAAAATCAGGTAGAGGAGAACAAAAAATTGATAAACTTGATCAAGTCACTAGAAATCATAATCGAAGGTGAAAGATGATAGGATAACCATCAAGTAATGAAGCCATGCCCTAGTTTGACTAGGTTTGATTGAGAAAGATATAGAATAAAAATGAATTCAAACCTCAAAGAGATGGATCGAATGAAGATGAATGAAAGACTAGAAGTTTGAAAGAGATGAGGATGAAGAAATGAAGATGCCCCAACAAAGATCGAAGGATGAGGCCTCGAATGGTCAGCCAAGTGCGCAAAAGAGGGAGAAAATTTGAAAGGCAATTTTGACTATCAAGATGAACTTGAATTTCAATTTTGATCCTGAAAATGGATTCAGGACGTCGAAATTAGGCAGGGGTGCAATTTTCACAAAATTTTGAGATATTTTGAAAATTGGTCAAAAAGTCAAAATGCTATAAATAAGAAGTGAAAGACATGATCGAGAAGAGAAAGGTGAGTACAGTTGACCAATAAGTCCATGAAAGATGAAAAGGAGAGCTCTCTCCATATGCAAAATGCAAAACTAAACTAACATGAACCTAAAACTGCAAGCTACTATGAAAAGTGGTTTACTTGCAAGGTCACAAAGCTTTTAGACTCTAATATTCATCATCGAGTGTTATTGATAGCATTGCAAGATCATACAATGAACACTAGTATGACTATGTGAATCTGAATATGATCTATATCAGATAGATATGTGGGAATCCCACCTAAGCATCAAAGACATATAGGTCAAGATGACTAGTGCAATGAGATTACCTAAGTTTAATATGGTAAGATTATACTCGCATCAAGACACAAGGAAAGTCAAGATAGCTATAAGTATGCACTTGCAAAAATAGTCAAGGATAATACCTTGTAGACCCTAATGTCAAGTGGAATAAGCATAAATGCTAATGATAGTTAGGACCAACAAAATATACCCACAAGCAGAAAAAGCAATAAAACATGTCCTCATGGCCCCAGTCTCCTAGCTCGACATCATCTAAAACTATTAGGGAGAGAACACTCATCAAAGAAATCATCATAGAAAGCACACAAAGAAATAAATTCAAACAAATCTCAATGAGTCGAGTGTTTAAGTGCACATGTGTAGGTCATAGAGTCAAACTTTCAGTATCGCATTTGCTAGTGAGAAATATCATATCATGCTAGACTGCAGGTAAGATATCTGATAAGTGTTGAGAAACACTTGATGCTAGGGTAGTGTTGAAAAACACAGTTGGGGTTGGTGTTGAAAAACACCATTTGCAAGATGTCCTAAAGACCAACACATCCTAGAGACCAAAGCTAACACAGTGATGCCCCCTAGACAAAGACAAAGACCAATTCCAAACCAAGGCAACAAGGTCAAGGCATGATGGAGAGAGGCTAAGTGTCGAGGATGCATGCCAAGAAAAAAGGGTGCAAAGGCCTCAAGTAGCACCTGTTTCTAGGTTTTCACCACTTGGATATTTTTTTATTTTTTCAATTTTTTTGTATTTTTGCTACCAAGGCACCTGTTTCTAGGTTTTCACCAAGGCACTTTTTCTATTTTTTAAAAAAAAATTTATTTTTTTATTTTTTTTATTTTTTCAGGACTTTATATGATTTTTAGAATTTTTTTAGCATCATATATGAATTTTTTTGGAATTTTTTTAGGATCAATAAATATGTACAAGAATTCCCCCATACAAAATAGGCATCATGGATAGAACTTCTTTAGGTGCAAAACATTGATGGGATTAGGGAGTTGTTCTCCCTTTAGATCATATAGTAAATAAGCACATGTCCCAAAAGCAGCAGTAATGATGTATGGTCCAAGCCAATTAGGTTCAAATTTCCCCTTTTTCTCTCTATGTTGTTGGTTCTTAGGGTTTTCTCATAGGACAAGATCCCCTACTTCAAATTCTCTAGGGTGAACTTTCTTGTTGAATGCTTTGGACATACACTTTTGGTAAACTCTCATGTGATCAAATGATTCTTTATGCTTTTCATCTAGAAGTTCTAGTTCTTGAAATCTCATGGTGCGATAGTCTTCATCTGTCACTAGACCTTTAAGGGAAACTCTAAGTGAAGGAATCTCCACCTCTAAAGGTAACATTGCTTCAGCACCATATGTGAGGGCAAAAGGAGTAGCCCCTGTTGGAGTATGAATACTCATTCTATAGGCCCACAAGGCCCAATTTATCTGTAGATGCCAATCTCTACCATTCTTGTGAACTGTTCTATGGAGAATGTTTAGAATGGTCTTATTCGAAGCCTCTGCTTGTCCATTTACTTGCAGGAAGTAAATGGAGGACCAATGCTATTTTATCTTGAATTTCTTGCAGAGATGTTTAAGGTCCTTGTTTTTAAACTGACCTCCATTGTCAGTGATTATTTCAGAAGGCACCCCATACCGACAAATGATATGGTTCAAAATAATAGAGAAACTGTCTTTCTTGAGGCAACAGAAAGTGGGACAGCTTCTACCCATTTGGTAAAGTAATCAGTAGAAATGATAATGAATTTGTGGGATGACTCACTAGAGATAAGGGTGTGGCGAGAGGCATTTCATGTTATGTTTTGTCATTTAGAATAGTTGAAGGTTTCAAGGATAATGCCATCACACAGGTATGAGTAAATGGCACCATAGCGGGATGACTCATGGCCAACAAGTGTACAAGCAACTTGGCCTTCTTGGGAGTCATAGATAGGGTAGTGTAGCTCTTCCACCAGGAATTTAAATCTAGACTCATGTTGTTCTAGCTAAAGAAGTGAAGCCAATGTAGCCATAGCATCAGCTACTTTATTATCTGCTATAGGGATTTGTTGAAATGTAACAAAGGTGAAATATCATCACAATGAATCAACCATTTTCTTGTAGGGTACCAATTTTTCATCTTTGGTTTGGTATTCTTCATTAACTTGGTTGACTATTAATTGTGAATCCCCATAAATATGTAGCTCTATGATTCTCCATTCTATTGCCATTTTTAGTCCATTAGTCAAGGCCTCATACTCAGCAATGTTATTTGTGCATGGGAACAATAGTTTGTAGGACTTAGGGATGGTGTACCCATGAGGAGAAACAAATAACACTCCAACGCCTCAACCATTTTGCTTGAAAGAGCCATCAAAGATCATTTTACATGTTCTTGCAGTCATGTACATTATGTGCTCATCTGGAAATTCAACTTGAATGGGAGCTTTATCTTGAATTGGAAAATTAGCCAATTGTTCTGCAATGGCTTGTCCTTTTATAGCCTTACACTCAACATACTCTATGTCAAATTTTGATAACATCATCATCCAATTAGAAAGTCTACATGTGAGAGCAGCCTTACCAAGCAAATATTTGAGAGGATCAATCTTTGCAATGAGGTGTATTGTATGCGCAAGCATGTAATGTCGCAACTTTTGGGAAGCAAACATGACTCATCTGCAAGATTTTTCAATACTAGTGTAATTAACCTCATATGATGTAATATATAGCTCTTTCTTTTACAGTATCATCAAGTTGAGCCAGTAATGCCCCTAGGGAAGATTCTATTATTGACACATACAATATGAGTGGTTTTCCTGAGATAGGAGGCATTAAGATTGGAGGATTGGCCAAGTATTGCTTGATTTGGTCCATGCTTTGCTGACAATCTTCATTCCAGACACATTTAACCCCTTTGTGTAAAGTCTTATTAAAGGGTTGAGCTCTATCTACTAGTTGTGAAATGAACCTCCTTATAGATTGAAGGTGTCCTTGAAGACTCCTCATTTGGCTGATGTTTTTGGGAGGTGGTATATCCAATATTGCTTTAAATTTCTCTGGGTCCACCTCTACTCCTTTAGCTGAAATGATAAATCCTAGGAGTTTTCCAGAGGTGACTCCAAATGCACACTTTTTGGGATTTAATCTTAATTGAAACTATTCCATATGATCTAGAATGACTTCCAAATCACCTAGGTGTGTATCCCTTTTTTTAGATTTTGCCAAGCTGTCATCCACATAATCTTCCATATTCTTATGCATCATGTCATGGAAGATAGTTGTCATAGCTCTTGCATTTTTTAATCCAAATGGCATGACATTCCTGCAATAGGTTCCCCGTGCGCAAGTGAATGCAGTCTTTTCCTAATCTTTAGGAGCTATTTTAATTTGATTATACCCAGAAAAACCATCCATCAATGAATAGATCTCATAACCCGTGGTCATGTCCACTATCATGTCTATGTTTGGAAGTGGAAAATCATCCTTTGGGAATGCTTTATTAAGATCTCTAAAATCTATGTAGATGTGAATGGACTTGTCATGTTTTGAAACTGGTACAATATTGGATATCCATTCGGCATAATCAATGGCTCTTATAAATCCTGCACTAAGGAGTTTTTCTAGTTCAGCCTTGACAAGAAGAGCTATGTGAGGATGCATTTTCCTCAACTTCTATTTTAATAGTTTTATACTTGGAGCTATGGACAAGTGATGCATAATGAGATTAGTGTCCAATCCTGGCATGTCTGAGTAAGTCCAAGAAAAATTAATCTTCTTGGTCTGTAGGAACTTGGTGTATGCTTCTTTGTCCCATGTTGATAGAGACTGAGCTAAATGCACTATTTGTGGAGCCTCTTCTGTATTCAAATTGACTGGCTATGTAGGCTCGACAAGAAATAAAGATCTATCCTAAAAGTAACTTGGGAGATGATCAAGTACCTCATCCTTAGGGGCCTCGAAGAGGTTTTCACCCTCAGATACGTCCTTTATTTTTACTTTTTTAGGTTCTAACACTGCCACACAGTGGTTTTCACCATCAAAACTCTTTTTTTTTTCTTTTCTTTTCATTTTGTGACTAAGGTACTTGATATCTAGTTTTGTCATGCTTGTAGTTGGTTTGCTTGTGGAAGAGACTACTGGTTCAAGGGAATTTAGGTAACATGTTATCTCATAGTCATTTTGGAAAGTTAGGAGTTGAGGTTCTTGATAGCACTAAGACCAATCAATTAGATGAGGATTGGAAAGGGGTAGGTCAATGACAGGTTCAATGTTGTGTATGCAAATGGTATCATCTTTGGTGATTTCAGAGTTAGGGTCTGTCAATTATCCCTCTAAGGTACCCAAATTAGGATTATCCTACCAAGAGAAGCATTGTCCACTAAAGTGACTTGCGGATTCAAATCCACTAATCCTACACTAGACTCGTTAGCTACCTCAAGTTGGGGACCATATGTATGGACAACATCAATGTCCATGTCAACTATGGAATAATTAGAGAGAGATTCCCATTCATACTCATGTGAGTCTGTATCTGAATCCCGACTAGGATTTTTACACCAAGCATATTTCCTAGGCCTTGAGGTAGAGGCTTTGATGTCACCAAGGGTAAAACCTTCTTGAATGCCATTTTTGTATTGATGTTCATGAATAGGATCCTCAACATGATCTTCAATAGTGGATACTTCTGGTTCTAGGTCTGAAACTATTGGATTGGCAACTGGAGTATCTAAATCTCCCCAAAGGAGATTGGTGGAAGGGACCCAATCTTCACACCTAGCTTGTTGATTTTGCAAATTGGGTATGTAGTTTGATTCATCATCACTATCCATCATAGCAAGGATAGGAACCATTTTCTTGTTCTGACTTTCAAAACCTAGGCCAACCATTATTTTAGACCTGCATCCAAAAGGAGCATGATCGAGTGGTTCGGCTCTAACATCTAATCTATGACTGAGAGGACCATGACCTAGATAGCCCATATTTGTGAGAAGACTGTACCCTCTTCCATAGACCTTAGGAGAGGGAGAGAAGTTATCATTATGCATGTATTTGTCTTCTCTATAGATCCAGTCCTTGATAGCTACCTCTTCTTTTTCATCCTCGATGGGCATCTCTTGTGAAGGTTTACCATAGGACCTAGGTGAGACTGACAGTTTTGTAAAGGAGTCAATTTGATATCCCCCCATACCAAGGTCTATGGATTTGAACTAATTCTAGCATTATGCTAGAGTTGCATCAAAATACTTTGCTTCTCTATTGAGAGGAACATGAGTCCCTCCTGAAATTGCATTAACAGATAATGTGCTATCCCCAAGTATACAAACTTCTACTCCATTATAGGGGAACTTAACACATTAGTCGTAAGTGGATGACACTGCTTGCATGTCATGGATCCATGCTCTACCAAGTAGAATATTATATGCTAAAGGACCAGCATCAACAATTTGGAACAAAATGTCCTTTTCAATAGGGCCAATCCTGACGGGAAGGATGGCCAAGCCTTTGGAGCTTCTCTCTACCTCGTCATAGGCTTTAATGGTAATTTTATTTTGGGTATCAATAAATTTCTCAGAATAGCCCAGTATTTTCAACAGACTCAAAGAACAAATGTTGAGCCCAGCACCCCAATCAATCGACACACGCCTGACATGGGTCTTGTGGATCATGACTTTGATATGAAGGGAAAGATTATGTGGATGGCTCAAAGATTTGTCATCTTCTTTTGAGAATGTTAGGTAATGAGGGTTGGTAAGGTAGTTAACCATGTTCTGGAATTGGTCAACATCTATGTTATTAGGAACATTGACTACATGCAAAGCATCCTCAAGGATATGCTTATTTCTTGGAGACAATTCCAAGAGTTCAAAAATTGAGATTTGAGCTGGTGTTCTTTGTAACTGGTCAAGAAGATTATAGCTCATTTCAGGGTTGACTGCTGATTTGGTGGCAACATTCTTAGATGTCACTTTCTTGGGTTTGCTGGACTGGTTGGAACTAGGACCTCTAATAACCATAAGACCTTGACTTTGGCTTCTAGTGACAGTGTTAAGAGCTTGGGATGACCTTTGAGAGTGAGGACCCCTAAGAACCACCATAGGTTCTTCATCAAATATAGGAGGAGAGCCCACATCATAACCATAAGGATCTTTGTCTCTCATCATGTTGACACTTTCCTCGACAATCTCAAGCATATTGATCACATTTTCTACACCTGTGTAGGTATAGTTGATTTCAACCTTTGCATTCTTGGGTTTAGAGGTTTCCCCCTTTTCATATTTGGGCAAAGGCTCCTTGAATGCCTTGTGGTCTGTGTTGGTATTCAACCCATTAATCTGATGTTTTCCACTTTCAATAAGATCTTGAATAAGGTGTTTAAGTTTCCAGCAATGTTCGATGTCATGTCCAATGCCATTGTGGAATTTGTAGAAAGCTTTTTCATTCCACCAATGTGGCTTAACATCAGGTATGCAAAAATTTGCTAGATCTTGCGGTTGTGCAAGGTTATTGGCAATAAGCATCTTGAAAACATCCTCATAGGAGTCACCCAGTTTAGAAAATTGTCGCCTCTCCTTTTTAGGCTTTTCTTGATACTTTGGTTTATGCTCTTGTGGGTTGGAGGATGTTTTAAGCTTCATAGCTTGGACTGCACTAGACAAATGGAGAACTCCTTGATCCTTGGGTTGGGAAGAGTCTGCAACTCCGTCATTGACTACTTGTTTATTCTTGTTCCAGTGCAAGTGTTTGCCTTTGTCCTTATTAGCATTGTTAGTATTTTGACCATTGTTGTTATTGCTATGTTTGGTCAAAATACCTTGTTCTTTCAAGACATCCTCAATTCAACATGCGGTTTCAACCATAGTATCGAAGGAATCAAAGACCATCTTTCGAACCTCATAATGCATTTCATGCACCAAATTACTAACAATGATGTCAATCCTTTCATGTTCAGGGATAGTCCTAGAATAGCGGGAGCATAATCATCTCCACCTTTGTAAGATGGTAACAAAGGATTCCCCTTGGTTTTGTTTCAAATTGCATAAGTCCAACATAGTGACTGATCTTGACAAGTTGTATGCATAATGTTGAACAAATTTGTGGACAAGTTCTTTGAAAGTTTTGACAGGAGGGGTTATGTTGGTAAACCACTCCATGGCTTGACCCTTGAGGCTCCTTGGAAATAATCTCATAAGATAGAAATCATCTTGGTGAAACTCAAAAATCATGATGTAGAACTGACGCACATGATCATGTGGGTCACCATTGCCATCATACCTGTCATACTATGGGATTTCAACTTTCCTAGGAAAATTCGTCATACTCACACTTTTGTCGAAAGGATTAGGACAAATAGCATCAAGTGAAAAGGAACTTTTAGGTGCCAACACCTTTTCCATCACACATTTGAGTTTCTTGATTTCTTCTTATTAAGAGGGTCCTTGTTTCTTAATTCTCCTATCCACATCAAAGTTGTAAGGGACTCTGGCACCCTTGTTAATCAAGCTCTCTAGGAACCTATCTTTGTTTTGATTGAGATATTTCTCCACATATTGTTGGAATAGTGGCTCTTGTTGCATTCTCATAAAATCTTGATCATCAAAACTTGCACTACTTCCTCCATGTTGAGAGACATGATGAGCTCATTGGGAGGGTTGTCTTGAGTTCCTAGGAGATGTTCATCTCCTATATTGTGAAATCCTCCTTCCTCTAGGACTAGGAGATCTTGAAGGGGTCCTTGAGTGCCTTCTACTTCTTGGGGTTCTTGAGGGAGTAGATGGCGGAGAGTTGTTTCCACTGTTGGTACCCCTATTGTTGAATTGGTCATTGAGTTGTTGGGCTAAAAGCCTATCTTGTTCCTCTTGAAATTCTTTTCTTCTCAACTCTAGCAAGGCTTGTTGTTCTTCCTCTAGGTGTCTAAACCTTTCTTCTTTAGTGGCTTGTTTGTCAAAAAAGGATTTATTTTCACACTCAATTATTTTAAGCCTTTCATTTGCATATCTTGATGTTGTTCTGAGTGGCAAGTTGGACCTTGAGTGTTTGAACAATTCGTTAGTGAATGCTGCATTCACATGAGCATCACCAGATTGGTTGTTTTGGTCTTCATGTTGTGACCATGCATCTTGGTGAGCTTGCCCATAATGTCTTTCAGCTCTTTGATGGGCATCTAAATATCTCAAGTTAATAGGGGGTGATTCAGGTTGATTGTCATCACCAAATAGCATGTTATCCCTATTTCTTTGGAAAATGTCATCAAGAGTTTGATCCATCACTTCTCTTTGTTTTCTAGTCATGGTGTAGCTCATGTCCATATCTAATTGAGAAGGTGGTAGAGAGGTACTCAACTCACTAGGATTTCTCTTTGGGTCAAACCAAGCTTCAAACTCACTCCTAGGTGATTGATCAAAGATGGGTTTCTTTCTCTTTCACTTTTGATGAGTTTGGACTAAGGGTAACTAATCAAAGACAACTTGAGGTCACTTTTCTTGACTAACTTGGTACCTTGTCATAACCGACATGAAAGAAAAAGACCCTTGATGATAAGATGACCCTATGAAACATCAATACCAAACTAGGATAGTAAAAGTGTTCAATTGTCCAAAAAGAGATGGTGAGATAGAAAGCTGCAAAAGGTGTAAACCAACACTGCCACAGAGGTGTATAATAAAAGGATAAGTATCCTAGCACATATGGACCAAGAGGATGGATTTACCAAATATATCTGAATTGAAATTGAATTTTGATGGAAGTGATTTGGACAAAAGAGTACTGAAACTCTCAAAGTGTGTTACCAAAGAATCTAAAGGTGTACTTTTTCAATAAGGATAATTCCTAACTTATCGATGCCAAGTAAGACTACTTTGTAAAATCAAAGAACACTAATTCAAGGGGTCTAAAAATAGGAACCCAAGGTACAAACAAGTTTCTAGTGGTAGAGTAAGTCACCTACTAAAATCTAGTCGACTAAGGAAAGACTAAAAATTGCATAAACCAGACAGACAACAGAAAGAATTTGTGCAACAGTATCCAAGAAAATAGTATGATAGTTTCTAACTAGGTGATATTTCATAGTAAGTACTGTGATAGTTTCCAGGCACCCTATGCAATACTTTCCAGGCAAGCTGTGTGATAGTTTTGCAGGAACAAACTATCGCACGATAAATCTCAAAACAGTGTGCGATATAGTTTCAGGATCGTACGACTCTTGACCAGTGAGTGCTAAAAATCTCAGTTTTAAGGGTAGTTTGGTCAAAATTTCAGTTTGAAGGTTGGATTTTTTGACTTCAAACATAGTGACAGCAGTAATCAAACAATTTTGCAAATGGTAGGGGATCAAACATGTCATAAAACACTTGCACAAGGGAAAAAACAACCTTGCCAAGACAAGCAATTGTGATATCAAAGCAATAAAATCCTATGAATACTATCGTGATGTTTGATATTTTGAGAATGTTTACATGGGTAGATCACAACAAGAACACTTCAAGCACTCACTAGCCTAAAAAGACAATGTCTCAATACTTAACAACTTGGCCCACACTTGATGCTCCATTACCTCACACAAAGTGGTTGCTCACAATAGATATTGGCTTTGTCGTGGAAGTGCCAATGACACAACCAAAGGAACATAGATGGTGAGTAATCTTGGGGTGATCCAGGTTAGTCCACTATGATCAATCCTTGCACCAAGAAGCTAAGCGGAAAAATAGGGTGGCTTCTATATATGGTTCTTAGTAAGGGCTTCTATTCGTAATACCCCTCTTGCTCCCCAAAGGGACTCCTTACCTTGCAGCAAGTAACAGACCTCATGGCCACAAGAGTAACTTAAGCATTCTTGCTCAACATTTTACTCATGGTCACAATCCCACAAGTACTCACATCAAGAGAAGACAAGTACTACTTCTACCCAGGTTTTGTGTCCTTGATAGCCTTGATTTTATAGGGGGTCAGAATAGCTGGAAAAAATCTTATCCCCACTTGGGTTGTTCCTCTTGATTGCTTAAGAGAAGGCCTACTAAAGGATTCTAAAAGCTAAACAAAGAGTGGATCAACCTTTGAGTGTCAGGATTTCCGTTTCACCTCAAGGGTGAAGAGCATAATCTCCTAGCTCAAAAATTTATCCCAAACACACCAAGAAAAGGTTCAATTACCCTCTTGCTTTCAAAATCTAAAGATGGGTCAAGATTTTATGGTTCACCACAAGGGTGAAGAGCATACTTCTCCTACCACCCAAAGATTCCTACAACAAGATATTAAGTTCCTAATAAATGAAACAACTAGTATATGCCGCACTCAAAAGAAAGCAATTAAATAAGCACTTGATTGGTTTTTATGCTTTGGGTACCCCTGCAAAAAGTGTTAGTAGCCCTTGTGCATTTGGAGCTTTGACATGCATTCCTTTAAGTGAATAATCAAGCAATAAGAGCACCTATAAGAACAACTTGTTAGCCCTACAAGGGTTAGCACATCGAAACCAAATGAAATCTGCAAATAAACCCCTATTCTACTACAACAAATCAGAAATCTGAATCAAACCAAGTGAATCTTGCAAAGAAATGACAAAAATTGCTCATTGCCAGGCCTGGGCGATATTTCTGTCAGAGGAAGAGTCGTGCAACACTTCACTGTGTACTGGTGCGATACTTTATCCCTGTGTGATAGTTCCTGATACTTGCGTGCGACACAATCTACCGAAGCGTGCAATACTTTAACTGGTAAAATGTCACACTGGTATATAAGAAAGTATGATACGACATAGGAAAACTATCGCAAGATAATTCTATCAGAAAAAAAAACCAGAGAGAAAATATTGATGAAACAAAAAGCAAATATTGATGAAAAATTGATGAAAATGCATAAAAGGAAGGACAAAACAAGAGTGTCCCGCCCCATGGTGGGTGCCATAAATGTACACACTAAATAGTGCACTTCTCTAAGTCATTACTTCCAAGAGAACCCATGGATGGGAAACCTTGAGAAAGCAACCTAGAGCTCCCTAGGCATGGAGTCACAAGGGTGTTGATGGTGCTCTTAGCTAGAGCTATTGAAGCATGCAACCTTGCTAGTAAACCACACAATGGGAGATTCAAAGAGACAAGGGCTAGAATGCCAATATCCTCAAGAATCAACAATGGAAATGTAATGCAATGCAACTATGCTAAGAATGAAGATGGAAGTTAAGCTATGGAAATGAAAGTATTACAAACCCTTGCTAATTAAGCTATGTGAGCTAATCTATAGCATAAATGAAACTAAGCTAGATGCCATGAAAGCTATGATGCAAGAATGAAAGCTAAATGCATGAAGATCTCCAAAGCTCCAAAGTCTCCAAGAAAACTTGCAGCATAAGATTAGTGATATGTAGAAGAGTGCAGATGCCATCTCTGGTTGAGAATGTCTACCATGGGAAGATGGGGAGACAACCATCTATATCCTAACCTAACATTGTAATTGTTGAAAGGAGTGGCATGATACCATTTCCAATCCTTTCACCAAGGTCGAACAGACTGAACACCAAGCTTATGAAGAAAATGATTTGGAATGGTGAAAACCAATAGATCAAAAGTATGATGATCTACGCAAGCCAGATGGTATTAAACCTTCATATCATCCCAAGAGTGGAGGCTCATAGTGACCCTGGAGAAGAGGTCCTTAGGAGTCCAAATGCCACATTTGAAAAAATGTAGAGCATTGGCCCCTTGAGTCTTAGCTAGGGGAATACCTTGAATGGAAAACAATAGAGACCACCAGAGGTTCTGTTGATTGAAATAAATACCATTGTGAAATCCATCACGATCACACAAGAGCCAAGGCTTAATTACTTCCTCGGCTTTCCATATGCTCTTTATGATGAAAGTGCCTTGAATCTGAATAGGCTCCCTCATAATGAGAAGAGTCTGAAGGCCAATTCCCTTCCAAGAAGTCTTGTGGATAGGGTAGCCTGAAGAAATACAATGCCTAACAAGTATTTTATAGGCCTCATTACCAATTAGAGCATGAATAATCCACTTGGCACAAAGAGTGAGCCCTTGCTTCTGAGTGGAAAGAAGACCAAGGCCACCAGAGTCTCTAGGGAGACAACAATACTCCCAAGCCACTCTGTGAAACCCATGACCATCAGCTCTTGAAGCCCAGAGAAATTCTCTGAGAAGGCATTCCAGCTTGAGGTCTGAGGCTTTAGAGGGAGCCCAGCAAGAAGAATATTAAACATGAGTAGCTGCCAGAACCTTAGAGAAAATATGGAATTTCCCCACAAGAGATAGGGGTTTAGAGATCTAATACTAAAGCTTCTTCTCAATCCTAGCAATCAAAACATTCCATAAATCCAGAGAAGAACCATGAAAGGAAAAGGGAATGCCCAGGAAGTGAAAAACTTCCCCATGATGAACTCATTTCCAATCAAACTTAGAAAGCCAAGGAGGGGATGGTAGGAAAGATTGTTTGAAGTAGAGGGTCTTATGCCATTGAATAGAAGACCCAGAGGCCTGACAAAAATTATCCAAGCATTGTAAGGCATTATAAATATTTTCCCCATCCTCAAGGAGAGTGAGAAAGGAGTCATAAAAAAGGTGACCATTAACAAGCTGAGATGAAGAGTCAAGAAGAGAAATGCCATGAACTAATCCAAGGAGACGGAATTGGCAAGAAGGTACCCAAAGCCTTCAATAGAAAGCACATATAATGCAAGAGCCAGCGGGAAACCCTGGTGAATAGACCTGAAAATCCCAAAGGTGCTAGATTGGGACCCATTGATAGTAATGCATGCAAAGGAATCACCAAAAAGAATTTCCACAGACTCCAAAAAATTGGGACAAAAACCAATAGCTTGTAGCATGGCAAGACTGAAAGGCCATTCAATGCGATCATAAGCTTTAGCAAAATCAATTTTGAGAAGCAACATGGGCTGTTTGGACTAATGAGCCCATTCCATTCCTTCCCAGACAACAATAATATTGTCAAGGATATATCTAGACTTAATGAAACTAGTTTTCTTTGGGTGGACAATTAGCGGAAGGAGATGTCTAATTTTGAGAGTTAAAGCCTTAGCCATGATCTTGTAGGAGACATTCAACAAGGTGATGGGCCTCCAATTGTAGATATCTTTAAGGTCGCCAGTTTTAAGTATAAATTTGATATTCCCTTTATTTATAATAACACCCAAACTTTTATTATGGTAGGTGTTGAGATAAACTTTATGCAGGTCAGGACCTATAGCATCCCATAAATGCTTGTAGAATTCACATGGAAAGCCATCACACCCTAGGGACTTGTCATGAGCCATAGAAGAGACAACCTCTTTAAGGTCACTAATGGTGAGAATTTTCTCATAGAAGGCACACTGCTCAACCGCCAGGTGGTTTGGAGTAACAGCAATACACACCTTTAGAGCATCTTCCCAAGAAAGAGGATTTCCTTGAGAAGAAAACACTTTTTCATAGTGTTGAAAAAAATCTTGAAGAATATCAAGAAGCTCTGAAAGGGTTTCATGACCTTGTTTGATTTTTTGAATGCCAGAGTTGGTATGACGGGCTCTGAGAGCATGAAAAAATTCTCTAGAAGCTTTATCGCCCATCTCCAACTAGTGGAGGTGAGCTTGATTTGAGCTCCCTGAGCAACATAGTTGTCTGCAATTTGTTTCTCATGGCGAAGCTGAGCAAGTTTAAGATGAATCTCAGTGTCAAAGGGGTTCAAAGAAAGGGCATCAAAAGCATTGTGAAGAGCTTCGGTGTTGGCTTCATAGGCACATTTCCTATAGCAAGCCAACTGACAGCCGTAAATGCAAAGAAATCTGGCAGTATGGGTGATGGCATCATTCCACCACTGGATCCAACTAGTGTGGTTATGGGGCCAAGGCTCTAAATTCTAGACACAGAGAATGTGAGCAATAGTGAAAGCATGCATAAGTATAGATGTGTTGAGAAAAAATTGAGTACAGGCAGCCCGCCAAGCAGAAGAATGCCATGTAATGGTAAAAAAGATGGGGTAATGATCAAACAAGGCCACATCTGGCAAAGGAATGACAGGTAAATCTTGATCTTCAGAAAAAGAGAAAAAAGATTGAGCAGTTATCATAGCACGATGTAATCTCTTGAATATGCAGTCAGAACCAACTCTAAAATTAGACCAAGTGTGCCAGACCCCACTTTGTTGATGTCAATTATCATTGGGATAAAAAAGGCCGAATTTATTGTCCATATAATACCATGCTTCTCTCGCTGTAGCTGTCCATTGAAAAGGAAAAATCCCTTCCTTGTTAGAGGCCAGCTCAACCATATTAAAGTCCCCACACATCACCCAAGTTGTTAGAGGCAAATTATCCGCCAACCAACGCCAAAGCTGAGATCTTTCCACAGCATCATTGGGAGCAAAAATATTAATAATACCAAAGGAATGATTATGGAATGATAGCAAGATCCAAGTGACATGCTACATTGGGTCAGACCCATGCATAATAATAACATATTGAAGGTGAGGTGACAGAATAGTAATGACACCACCCTTACCAGCTTCATGTTGAGAAGAAAAAACAATGTCGTCTGACCAGATGACATGATAGATAGAAGTAAGCAAAAAACTAGAAATTTTAACTTTCTACAAACACAAAACATCCAGACTGTGAAGTCTATGGCAGGTATCTCGAACATAGTACTTTCTAGAGAGGTCAGTTAGACCTCGCATATTCTAGGACAAAAAATTCCTGAAAACTCATGCATGTTTTCCCCGTCCTCAAGAGAGGAGAAACTATTCTGCAAGAAGGTTGGAATTGAACCAAAACTAGTGGGTAAATCTCGAGAGGAGATAAACCATTTTTTTCATCTCGATCTTCCACACGACCATCAGGGGTACGAGACTGACACAAAGTCTGAGAAGATACAAATGAAAGAGCTTGCGGAGTGAGCACCACCCCTAGGGTGGTAGACCATGTAGCTAGAGCTTTCCCCTGAGGAGCAAGGTGTGAAATAAGCAGAGCAACCGGTGATGCTTTGGTGGCAGGAGGGTTCTCTCCAACAAGAAGAGCCGGTAGCGAAGCAGCTATGGAAGCAGCTTGTGCCTACTTGGAAACTAAGGTGTTATTCCCTTTTCATGTAACAGTGGTCCATTCCTCCTTTTTCATAGCCTTTGTATGTTTAGCAGGTGTTTCCTTTGGTGGCAGCTTCACCCGAGGGGTATCCAAAGGGCAATCCTTGATCTTATGCTCCGCCGATTGACACCTGGGTAAAAGGACAACCCTTTGTCACACTTTTATAAAGAAAAAGGTCAACAGAATACAAATTGTTCAACTTTAACAACATAAAAGTGGCATTTATGTTGAGAATTTGAAGATGATGTAAACTAAGGAAATGTGTAAAATTCGATGAAGTTTATGTCTATAATTTTTTAATATTATTTTTAATAAGAATTGACATAGTTTTTTAAATTTTTAAGTCCATTTTTTAATTGCTGAAAAATGCTAAAAAATTGGGGTCTAGTTCCCACCAAAAAAGTATATGAAAATAATCCTTTTTTTCTTTGATTTCAAAATATGTTAGAGATGACATGTATAGCTAGTGCAAAAAAGAAGGAAAATTGGTTTATAATATATATTTTCTCTGTTATAACTACTCAAATTTGAACTTTTATGAAATCGACAGTTTTTGTCTCCCAGTAAATTTCCCCTATCAAATATACACCATCCAGAAAGATAATTACATATTCTTGAAGAGGACTCTCTCCTCTAGTGTTAAATATAAATTTTAATTTATTCTAATATGTTTTACTATTTTTTTTCTATTTTTCAAATAGCATCTTCTCAATTGTTAAAATATGCTCTTGTAGTATTT